>JAQPPZ010016915.1:6770000-7075013 GCA_028583015.1 Wollemia nobilis | reverse complement strand
GTGTGACCTTCACTTGTTCCACTCGTTGTAATTTGTATTACTTTAACAAAAAAAGATAAAATGTATAACAGGATAAAACATAAAAATACATAACCAAAATATCATAATTTCTTATTTTTAGAATAAAGAATACAATGCAACCAATTTCTAAGAGGAGCGATGCTATCATATTACATCCATTATTTATACCTTTTATATTTTGAGGTGTGTCTATCTTATACACTATTTGGTATGTTTAAAACCCATCGTATTACATATGGAAGATCATGTAAATGGAAATATGATGGTCCACCCTCCCAATGTTATGCATAGAAAATAAAAACTATAGATATGTGACTTATAATTTTATATCTTATTTTCTACTAATGTGTTAGCATGACTAAAAGTGCGTTTTTGTTTTGAATATCTAAAATCATAAAATGCTATCTTTGCAAAATGTTTTATTTTGTAAGTGAAGGTATTCTCATGCTCATTTTGTTTCCATACAGTTTCTTTAGCATGTATTTCTCCTTCAAAGTTTCAAATCTTCCTCTAAGCTTGGCAATGCGTCTTAAATGGATCAAAATAAAGTCATCACGACAAAGTTATACCCCAATAGTATTGATAGGACAAAAAAAAAAGTTTTTCAATATTTTTTAATGTTTATGGGTATAAAGTCATAACAAAATGTTCTAGTTCTTTCTCTAATATTTTGAATAGATAAAACAAAGTCCGAAGGACAAAGTTATTCTGAAAAAGTTCACATGCTTGGATCACTAGTTGATTATTGGTTTTTGTACAAGGTTATACATTTTAGATGCTATAGTTTGTAAGCATTGTGTCTTTTATTCTTTAATGTCATTCATAATTTTAAGGAAAGAATTAAATTAGTTTATATTTAAAATAGGGGTCGTTGGGTTGTAAATTCTCTATAAGATTCATCATAATTGGTTAGTAGTCACATTTCATAATCTCAGTATTGTAAATGCAAGATAACATCTATTACTCTTGAATTCTTATGATGGAATTTCATTCCACACTTTTACGTCTTCATGGACATGATTTACTCTTATGAAAATTTGTTGTAGACAATTTGGAACCTTAAAAGCTCTTTTTGCCTTCACATTTTTTATATTTTTAATGAAAAAATAAACATTCTTAAAAAATAATATATTTTCCTTTTAGGTCCATTAGGTCCAACTCTAATGGACCTAATGGTTTAGGCTTTTAATGTGCTCTAATACAGACAAAATAGGTTGTATAACATACTTTTATATAAATAAATAACATTTCATGGTAAAAGATAAAAACTACTTTGTAATGACTATATAAACTATGACATATTAGTAAAAGATAAAAACTACTTTGTGTTAACTAAGTATACCTTCGTTAAATTTGTTATAAAATAAATTATGTTAAAAATCATTCAAAGACGACAATTTTTACACTAGATGATATTACTAATAAAATTAACTACTACGGCATGCCTTTTTTCCCTTCTCCAGTTGATGATTATGGGGTGCATGGTGTGATGTTTAAGATCCATGATCATGGGGTTCATGGTGTGATGTTTTAGATCCTTTATTAATTTTCTTTCCATGCTTTAATTTGTAACTGAATTAAATAGTTTTCGTTGGGTGATTGGAAATTTGTTTTTAAACCTTTATTTGTCCTACATATTGTATGCTGACACCGATTCTTTCCTTCATTCCAAAATAGTTGTAATTGAATGAAATAGCTTTTATTCGGTGATGGGGAATTTGTTTTCCAACCATTATCTGTCTTATATATTGTACACTAACACAGATTCTTTTCTTGCATTCCATGGAGATATAACGGAAAGAGGAAAAAATCGTTGATGCCCTCCGTAACTGTGATGGTGTTGTTAAATCCGTTTCCTTCCTATATAAAAGATGAAGGGTGCACATCATAAGCAATTAAGAACACTAATCCAAGTGAGCGCGGTTTACACGTATAACTAGTGATTGCGTTTTGGAGTTTGCGTGTAGGAGTCATCGATGTCACCTTGAACTTTCGACCAGTCCATCCCAATCTCGCCCTTTGTACATGGAACAAAGATTCAAATCAGTTAGCAAAATATCAACCAAAATAGACGTGGTCTACCTGGTTTATGTGGCCTTGTTCTACACGTATAGGAGTTGATTGGAAACCCCACTATTAAAAAATTGTAGGCTTAATTTTGAATTGTATTTATGTGAAAACAGAGGGACCTGAGATTAGAAAGAATACTGTCGCACATCAAACATCAGCCAATCATCAGCCGTTTACCAGGACCTCGTTATTTGCACTTGGACTGTTATGCAAGCAACATCTGCTTATAAAGCACAGACTCTGCTCACTCCTCTTTCAAAGCATTGGATCCGCAGCCTTTTGTTTTGAGGTTGGGAAACGCTAAATAGCTAAATCCGTCAGTATAATTTTTAACGCGACTCAGGTGATTTAAATCTGTAATTTCAATGGGCAATTCATTATTTGCTCTGTGCGCGGTGTTGCTTCTCCTCTGCATTGAAAGGTCGAATTGCGCCAGCGAATATTTAGCAGTAGGATATGATCCCAATGATTTGGCTTCTGATGAATCAATCTTCCAGATTTACGAAAGCTGGCTGAACGAGCATGGGAAAACCTACAATGGTTTGGATGAGAAGCAGACGCGCTTCCACATATTCAAAAACAATTTGCTCCACATCGACTCTCAGAACCAGAAAAATCAATCGTATTTGCTCGGCCTCAACAAGTTCGCAGACCTCACCCATGACGAATTCAAGAGCATGTACTTGGGTACCCTTTTCCGTCCGTCCACACGCCGTGCCAAAAGCTCTCTGAGCCACCGTTATCAGTATACACAAGGCGTCCACCTACGTGAGAGTATGGACTGGAGGAATAAAGGCGCTGTGACGAATGTGAAGGATCAGGGCTCTTGCGGTAAGGAAGAACTGCTTTCTTAAATCTTCATTGACCAGTTTCGATTTTTGTTCATGAGTGTGCTGTGTTACGGTTTTCGTTGTTCTACAGGAAGTTGCTGGGCATTCTCAGCAATTGGAGCTGTTGAAGGGATTAATTACATTGCGACAAATAAATTGATATCTTTGTCGGAACAAGAACTTGTGGACTGTGACACTTCTTCCAACCAGGGGTGTAATGGAGGTCTGATGGATGATGCGTTTCAATTTATAATCGACAATGGCGGTATCGACAGTGAGGCCGATTATCCTTACCAGGCTCGCGACAGTATCTGTGATATCAAGAAGGTATGGTAGTAAGGTTATTTTCGTGATCTAGGCGATACAATTATTCCTAAGGGTATAGGTATTGGGCTGAGTTCACTAATTGGAACGCGTCTAGGTGTTTTTCTAACCTAATTTATTTGCGTGAGGATGGTTTTCAGAAAAAATCCCATGCAGTGACAATTGATGACTTCGAAGATGTGCCGCCCAACGATGAACTATCGTTACAAAAGGCTGCAACCTCTCAGCCAATAAGTGTGGCCATTGAAGCCTCCGGCATGGATTTCCAGTTCTACAAATCTGTAGGTCTTCCTAGAAATGTTTTATGCGTTTCTTCTTTTTGTTTAGTTCCTACAATCGACTTTATAACATGTTGCGGATAACAGGGTATATTCACGGGCGAATGCGGAACGGATCTGGATCATGGCGTGACATTGGTGGGTTATGGCTCAGCAGGCAAAGACTATTGGATTGTGAAAAACTCGTGGGGAACGAGCTGGGGAGAGAATGGGTATATTAGGATGGAACGGAATATTAACACCTCATCTGGGAAGTGCGGGATTGCCATGGAGGCATCCTATCCAATAAGGAAGAAGAATTATGCAGCTGGACCTGAAACGTCTGACCTTGCTAAGACAAAGTAACTGGAAGTAATGAGGTGGATACGATGCCATGGTTAGAAGCGTCCTGTGTCGTGAAACATATTAGAACAGTGTGTGTGAATATGGTTGGTTGAACGATCCGCACCATAGCAAATCTACATCGTGTCTTAGAATTAAATAAATCATTAATTTTGCTGTAGGAAGTTTATGTTGTGGAAGTAATTACGATAAGAAACCCCTTGTTAGATCTTTGAACCTCTGTATGGTTTGGTTTCTGTGAACTTTGTAAAATCTCCGCATATTTATTACCTTGGTTTGGATGCGTCTGAATACGCAATCAATACAATACAAAATGTAATTACCCATTATAAATAATAATTTGTTTTTCTTTAGTTGTCCACTTTTCAAACAATTGAATATATTTTTAAAATAATTAAACATATATATAATTTAATAATTTAACTTTGATTGTATTTATTTTATTTTTGTTTTTAAATTAAAAGTATAAAAGCTTACCAAAAAAAAATAGTCTTTAAACAATTTATATTTATTTTTAATCTATTACTATATGTGTTTTATAATCTTTAATGGCATTGTTAGGTTCGAGGGTATGGTCCATGTTCCAGTGGTCAAAACGCTCCCATGGGAGCACTGCAGTTCCAATCGTTCAGGCCCCATAGTGTTGAAGGACGTCTCAAGTTAGCTCCGCCAGTTACATAAAAAAGTTTATTCAACCGGATTAAATGTTATGATGAGAGAAAGTTTACTCAACCCTATTAAATGTTATAATGAGAGCAAGGAGCAAGATTAGAACCCATGAAGAGACATAGAAAATTGTAATAGTTACCAGTGATTCATCTAATATAATAAAAAAATATATTTAATGATATTGTTTCACTTTATTTTTATCTAGTAAGTGACATGCTCAGCTTGATGTGATGAGTTAAGTGAGACATCTAAAGCGCTTTTTGGATTCAAAGATTCAATGAAAGGTTCCAAAAACACACCTAAGTGTGATTTATGAACAAAACTTGTTCTTTTGACAAGCAACTTATTAGCTATGGTTAAAAACAATAATATTATTAGACTTTCACTTAAAAATTTCTAATTTATATTATAAGATTTTAAACAATATTGGATTTTAAATTCATTGTTACTTTTTCTTATTTTTAAAATTTAGTAGTACTTTTTTGCATGATGGTTTTCATTAGGGTATTTTTATCCAAATAGTAAAATATTACATTTGTTGCGAGCTCAACTAAATCATATGAAGCTTATTTTTTCATTGAAGTTATTTTTTATATATATATTATCTTTCTCAAAGCATTATATTTTTGCGAGACATCATTTTTATTAAGAGATAAAATTTTCCTTAGCTAATTCATGAACCTTAACAATAATTTTAATTTTTATCCAATTTGTGTATGTTTTTTAATATAAACATGTTTTCGTTCTTTTTTTGTTATAATTTTAATGCCAAGAAGAATTGTCCCAACCTCTACATAGTTATTTGTCGAATTTCAATATGATTTTAAGTAAGCAAAGAGAATTTTTCTTTTATTATTTCAAGAAACATCTTCGTTAGATTTTTATGGGTTTCCTTTAGAAGCACCATCAACATTGGGTTTCCTTTAGAAGCACCATCAACATTAATTTTGATCAACTCAGTTTCCATATGTTTCCATTTTAAGATAGACCTCAACAAATCATTTTTGTATATTACATTCTCATTGATGACTCTTTAATTTTGATAAACTCAAGCAAAATATGTTTCCATTTTAAGATAGACCACAAGAAATAATTTTTGTATATTACATTCTCCTAGATGACTCTTTCCTGCATATTCCTCTATAGATGATATGTTTCATTATGAGCACCATTTCTATAATTTTATGCAAGAGAGACAATAACGTAGTTCTAAATATGGGTATGATTTTGAGATTTATTTTGAAAAATTCTTATTTCTTTTAAATCATAAATTACATCAAATAATCATAAGAAAAATCCTCCATAGAATTCATAAAGCTTTAGATTTAAAAAATAATCTAATATTGTATTCATTCTTTCACTTTGTTGATGGAGCTACCCAATATATTTTCACATTTTTTTCAACAAGTGATCCCAATGTTGCAAGTAAAGTATTAATCAAGAAGTAAAGTATATGATGCTTTTAGATCCTCTTCACATAAGGTACACTTGTAAGGTCCATGATATCAATTTTTGTCTATGCTCTCTCCTATAAGAATCTTACATTAGATTGCTAACCAAATGAATGTTGAGGCATCAAAGATAACCTCTAGTGACCAAATATTATTTCCAGAGAAATCAATAGGAGTGGAGAATTTTAATTGCTATAATACTCATATCTCAAATCGATCGAGTATCCATATTTTTTTGATAGATTACAAATTTAATTATTGTTCTCCAAAAAAAGACAAATAGAACATGAGGCATCATTTGGATCTTATTTTATATTTATTTTAGCTCCGTTCCTTCAACCCGTTACTAATAGAAGTCTATGATCTAGAGTTTTCACTCACATTAACAATATTATTTACTTTTGAATCTTTAGAAACTAGACGTGGCCAAGCCAGTGTTTTTTTATTTTGAATAAAAAATAAACGATCAAACATAAACTAAGCATCCTAATAAAAATCTTAAATAATCTCCCATATTGTTTGACCATATAATATATTTCTTGAGCAATTACATATTATTTGATATGAAGTTCCATGTTAACAATCCTCTAGGTAGGGGTCATTTCCTAAAAAAAAATTATTGCATCAATAGAATGGATATATTTTTAAAATAATATTTCCCCACCTATTTCCTTGGTTTTTTAATAATCATCGGCTAATATTTTTGTACTAACACCAAAATCACAAGTTTATAATGTTGTAAACTTTCCTCCCCACTATTTTTTCTTTTACAAAAACCCTATACCATTTATAATGGGAAAAAATATTTTTTCCTCACATCATTTCCAACAAAGATATATTTAAATTATATCAAATTTAGATGCTATATTGATAATATTGAAAGTGAAATCATATATATAGGGATGGATTGCAATGTAGACTTTATGAGTTGTAGTTTGTTTTATCTATTTTTAATAACTTACGTTTTCAACTTGCAAAACATGATTTTATTCTTTGTAAAATTGAGTCCCAAATCCTCATGTTATTTCCTTTATTATATGAAGGAATATGGAAACATGTTAATGGAAATTTCAACTTTAAACCCTAAATTATCTATAAGAGTCCATTATAAATAAAGGATAGTGTTAATGGAAAAAACCCTAGCCACCACTCCGTCCTCTATATTATACTAAACATCATAAAGTAAACTAGGAGGTAATCCATTAGGGTCTATATCCTTATATCTTAATTATAAAGAGAATTGAATATACCTCTTATTTGTCTATTTACAATATTCTAAGATCGATGATAAAAGAACTATATTTTTTCTCTTTTATTTATCACCTAGTAATGTCTTACCTATTATTTCTTTTATAATAAGAATATAATACAAAAGGTCATTTTTTGCATTGTGGTTAACTGTATGAACTTATAGTTATTATAATTGATCTACCTTTTGTTGACAATATAATCGATTCATGGCCAAGGTCGACATTATATGATGTAAAATTAATATGCCTAAATGCATTCACTATACAATATATTAATTAATTCTAATAGTTTATTATCTAAGTAGTATGGGATCCAATTAACCTTTTCATGGTTAAACCCACTTTATAAATTGTAATTAACCTTAATCCCCCTTGTTATGTCCACTAAGGTCAAAATTTTATATGTAAATGGGTTTTTGATATTGCTATAAATATCCTCCTCCAACTCCTCATTTAATGGATCATAATATTGTAAATGCAATGTCTAGATTGTATAATGACTATTTATGGTCCCATGGATTCCCCCAAATATCAATGTTTATATACATTTTATTTTGTGTCTTTTATGCTTTTTGTATAAGATTTGGGTGGAAGGATCACTTATGTTCATTTCTATAAAATATTATGAATTTCAATATGGTATCTGGGTATGTGAGGAGCAGTTTCACTTGGTCACATAGAAATTTTATTTATAGCCTCCAATTTTTCTTTTGAATTCTTGGACATATTTATTTTCAAGGCTTCATAAAAAAATTTAACACAAGAAAAAGAGAAGCTTTATTTTCTCTCTCTTCGTTTATCATTAAGGTATTGCCAAACCCCTTTACAAAAACTCACTTTCATCTTTCACATCCTCAATTTTTTTAAAACAAATAAATCATAAAAAGAGATAAGGGGAACTTTTGAAAATTAAAATAGATTTTGGTGTCTTATTTTTGGGACACATTGACAACTTTGCACTGCCCCAACTACGTTGGTCATTAATAGAAGTTGTAACATTAATGTTGTTCTTCACAAGGAGTAGGTATTCTTTATAGAATTTTGTAGAGATACCAAGGATGCTAGTGGAAATGATTGTAAGGCATTATATGTGGGAGGTTGTGAGGTCAAATCATTGGCATACATTCATTTAGTGGGACAGGATACTTCATGGATGAGAGAAAGAACTTTGGATAATCAAAATTATAGATTAGAGAGTTTGATTATTCAGATGAGGAAGATATTATACCTATGTAGCACATGGTTTAGGATTTGAATCACAATTTTGTATGCTTAAAAATATTCCTCTTGTATCTAATAGTGTTATTTATAGAGGCATCATGTCATGGGTTCCAATTGGGTGCATATCCCAATCAGTCACTATTTCTTACCTGCGTCGTTTATGCCTCTAGTGTCCCTAGCTCAAATATTGATGAGGAAACTAATTGAGGTTCTATATTGTATTATCACTAGGATTCAAGGCATATGCATACTCCAAAGTACCACTATTCTCCAGCGTATGTTTCATGCCCTAGCTAGACCAAAGCACCCAATATTCATGAGACCTACGTTTGATTATTATTCTTCAAAATATCTAATTTGTATAATGAAGATTCATCTGACATGGAAATTGACTTGGTCCTCTTTTATATGATGCTAAACAAATTATTGTCATATGTATATCAACTTAATGAATTACAAAAAATCAAATCTCACAGTCACATATGTTGAGAGGACCGCATATGGCATGTAATAAGTGAAAGATACCATTGAAACATAGGTTGCTAAGTTGTTGTAGGCAATTGAATTTCTTATCTCTAAATTTTAGAGATTTGAAATTTTTATTTTTTGGATACACTATATTTCGGAGGCTATAATTTTTGCATGCAAAAGTGTTTTGAGCCCATATTTAAAATTATATGATTTATTGAGCTTTATATATTAGTAACATGAGTACATAGGCTTATTATGGTGTTGGAATTAAAGTTGTGGAAGATGGATCACAAAGCCCTAGTTACTCATATTAATGGGTATAATTATAGAATTTGGTGAACCAAAATGATTGTCATGTTATGTAGTAAGAACTTTTCATGCATATTTCAAGAGGATAAAATATTTGTTCCTTGTGAAAACACCCACCATCAAGGAGAAGAAGAGGCTTTTGATTTATTTTCCTTTCCAATTGACCTAGAGTTGCTTTTGCACATCAAATACAAGAGCAATGTTTTTAAAGTATGGTCAAAATTGGATGAGCTTTTTGTGAAAGTATATACTACCAAAGTAAGTCATCTCAAATGAGAGTTTTTGTCTCTTCAATTTTGTTAGGTTTGAAAATGTTAAGGACTATACTACGAGATTCAAGGCATAAGAGCATATATTGCATTTTCTCAATTTAAACAAAAGGATGATGTAAAGTATGGAATATTCCCTTGAAAATCCCTATCCCTCTTTTCAATTGTTAAACCTAATGGTTTATATAATTCCTATAATCTTGAAGTCTCAAAATATATACTCTTTATCAACATTTTCTCTTCTAGTTTATTTTTAGGGGGCAATGTCAAATTGTGGTTGGTCTCCACAAATACAAGATCATGCAAAGGAATTTAAATTTAAGGAGGATAATACATAAGGGCTCAAGGGATAGGGTATGTCTTTAAAGAATTAAAATACCACTTATAGATATTGTTAGAGTAAGGGACACGTAATGCAGAATTTTTTAAAATTACAAAGGATTGAAGCTCAGTTCTTAAATATTGATGGATATTTCCTAGGTCATGAGGGGGATATTAAAGGATTTTTCTCAATTGTAGAGGTACATTAGAGGATCCATTATGGGTTGAAGATATTATTATCACTAATGTCTTCTATCCTTGACTTTTCAAATTAAATTATAATGGGTTTTCAAAGGTGTAATTTGATTCATTGGGCAATACTAACATTATATGATATCATATTGACAGGCATAAGGGCATTCTTTGTACAATGTATTCATTCATTATATAATTTTTTTATATTAAGTCTTGTGAGTCATAATTAACCTGGTTATGGCTAGACCCACCTTATAACTTATAATTAACCTTAATCCTCCTTATAATGTTGACTTAGGTTAGATTTTATTAGGTATTTAAAGTTTTGGTATTGGTATATATACCCACTTCCACTCTTCATTGATGGATCAGAGTGTTGTGAATATAATCTATGACATAGATAGAGATTATTTACGATGCCTATGACCACCATAAAATCTTTGTGTCTCTCATTTTTTTTCTTTCATCACTTTTATGGTTTCTATATAATATTTGAGTGGATGGTTTGCTTCTATTTGTTTTTATAAAATATGAGAATGTTTTACAAAATTATTTTTGTAATTTCTTTTGACCTTCTCTCCTTTTCTACTTGTATAGTATTAGCCACTTTAAACATCCCTCTTTATACAAAGACCATAACAATATTTTCACTTAGAAGTTTCTTTTTTTTTAGTGGATGTTATTAGAATATTTATCCCCTTATTATAGTGATCTAATATATTTTTAAATTTGGACATTTAGTTAGTGATCTTAGCCAAAGGACTAGTTGAACCAAAACAAATAATTTTGAGTTATAAAACATCAAGAAAAAGTGCAATTAAAAAATAATAGTGTATGTCCCTATAGGGACACCTCAACGGTATATCATTGGCATTTTGTCTCCATGATATTAGTTTGAATCATGAGGATGGAGACCCCTATGGTTGTGCCCCTAAGGAGTGTGACCTTCACTTGTTCCACTCGTTGTAATTTGTATTACTTTAACAAAAAAAGATAAAATGTATAACAGGATAAAACATAAAAATACATAACCAAAATATCATAATTTCTTATTTTTAGAATAAAGAATACAATGCAACCAATTTCTAAGAGGAGCGATGCTATCATATTACATCCATTATTTATACCTTTTATATTTTGAGGTGTGTCTATCTTATACACTATTTGGTATGTTTAAAACCCATCGTATTACATATGGAAGATCATGTAAATGGAAATATGATGGTCCACCCTCCCAATGTTATGCATAGAAAATAAAAACTATAGATATGTGACTTATAATTTTATATCTTATTTTCTACTAATGTGTTAGCATGACTAAAAGTGCGTTTTTGTTTTGAATATCTAAAATCATAAAATGCTATCTTTGCAAAATGTTTTATTTTGTAAGTGAAGGTATTCTCATGCTCATTTTGTTTCCATACAGTTTCTTTAGCATGTATTTCTCCTTCAAAGTTTCAAATCTTCCTCTAAGCTTGGCAATGCGTCTTAAATGGATCAAAATAAAGTCATCACGACAAAGTTATACCCCAATAGTATTGATAGGACAAAAAAAAAAAGTTTTTCAATATTTTTTAATGTTTATGGGTATAAAGTCATAACAAAATGTTCTAGTTCTTTCTCTAATATTTTGAATAGATAAAACAAAGTCCGAAGGACAAAGTTATTCTGAAAAAGTTCACATGCTTGGATCACTAGTTGATTATTGGTTTTTGTACAAGGTTATACATTTTAGATGCTATAGTTTGTAAGCATTGTGTCTTTTATTCTTTAATGTCATTCATAATTTTAAGGAAAGAATTAAATTAGTTTATATTTAAAATAGGGGTCGTTGGGTTGTAAATTCTCTATAAGATTCATCATAATTGGTTAGTAGTCACATTTCATAATCTCAGTATTGTAAATGCAAGATAACATCTATTACTCTTGAATTCTTATGATGGAATTTCATTCCACACTTTTACGTCTTCATGGACATGATTTACTCTTATGAAAATTTGTTGTAGACAATTTGGAACCTTAAAAGCTCTTTTTGCCTTCACATTTTTTATATTTTTAATGAAAAAATAAACATTCTTAAAAAATAATATATTTTCCTTTTAGGTCCATTAGGTCCAACTCTAATGGACCTAATGGTTTAGGCTTTTAATGTGCTCTAATACAGACAAAATAGGTTGTATAACATACTTTTATATAAATAAATAACATTTCATGGTAAAAGATAAAAACTACTTTGTAATGACTATATAAACTATGACATATTAGTAAAAGATAAAAACTACTTTGTGTTAACTAAGTATACCTTCGTTAAATTTGTTATAAAATAAATTATGTTAAAAATCATTCAAAGACGACAATTTTTACACTAGATGATATTACTAATAAAATTAACTACTACGGCATGCCTTTTTTCCCTTCTCCAGTTGATGATTATGGGGTGCATGGTGTGATGTTTAAGATCCATGATCATGGGGTTCATGGTGTGATGTTTTAGATCCTTTATTAATTTTCTTTCCATGCTTTAATTTGTAACTGAATTAAATAGTTTTCGTTGGGTGATTGGAAATTTGTTTTTAAACCTTTATTTGTCCTACATATTGTATGCTGACACCGATTCTTTCCTTCATTCCAAAATAGTTGTAATTGAATGAAATAGCTTTTATTCGGTGATGGGGAATTTGTTTTCCAACCATTATCTGTCTTATATATTGTACACTAACACAGATTCTTTTCTTGCATTCCATGGAGATATAACGGAAAGAGGAAAAAATCGTTGATGCCCTCCGTAACTGTGATGGTGTTGTTAAATCCGTTTCCTTCCTATATAAAAGATGAAGGGTGCACATCATAAGCAATTAAGAACACTAATCCAAGTGAGCGCGGTTTACACGTATAACTAGTGATTGCGTTTTGGAGTTTGCGTGTAGGAGTCATCGATGTCACCTTGAACTTTCGACCAGTCCATCCCAATCTCGCCCTTTGTACATGGAACAAAGATTCAAATCAGTTAGCAAAATATCAACCAAAATAGACGTGGTCTACCTGGTTTATGTGGCCTTGTTCTACACGTATAGGAGTTGATTGGAAACCCCACTATTAAAAAATTGTAGGCTTAATTTTGAATTGTATTTATGTGAAAACAGAGGGACCTGAGATTAGAAAGAATACTGTCGCACATCAAACATCAGCCAATCATCAGCCGTTTACCAGGACCTCGTTATTTGCACTTGGACTGTTATGCAAGCAACATCTGCTTATAAAGCACAGACTCTGCTCACTCCTCTTTCAAAGCATTGGATCCGCAGCCTTTTGTTTTGAGGTTGGGAAACGCTAAATAGCTAAATCCGTCAGTATAATTTTTAACGCGACTCAGGTGATTTAAATCTGTAATTTCAATGGGCAATTCATTATTTGCTCTGTGCGCGGTGTTGCTTCTCCTCTGCATTGAAAGGTCGAATTGCGCCAGCGAATATTTAGCAGTAGGATATGATCCCAATGATTTGGCTTCTGATGAATCAATCTTCCAGATTTACGAAAGCTGGCTGAACGAGCATGGGAAAACCTACAATGGTTTGGATGAGAAGCAGACGCGCTTCCACATATTCAAAAACAATTTGCTCCACATCGACTCTCAGAACCAGAAAAATCAATCGTATTTGCTCGGCCTCAACAAGTTCGCAGACCTCACCCATGACGAATTCAAGAGCATGTACTTGGGTACCCTTTTCCGTCCGTCCACACGCCGTGCCAAAAGCTCTCTGAGCCACCGTTATCAGTATACACAAGGCGTCCACCTACGTGAGAGTATGGACTGGAGGAATAAAGGCGCTGTGACGAATGTGAAGGATCAGGGCTCTTGCGGTAAGGAAGAACTGCTTTCTTAAATCTTCATTGACCAGTTTCGATTTTTGTTCATGAGTGTGCTGTGTTACGGTTTTCGTTGTTCTACAGGAAGTTGCTGGGCATTCTCAGCAATTGGAGCTGTTGAAGGGATTAATTACATTGCGACAAATAAATTGATATCTTTGTCGGAACAAGAACTTGTGGACTGTGACACTTCTTCCAACCAGGGGTGTAATGGAGGTCTGATGGATGATGCGTTTCAATTTATAATCGACAATGGCGGTATCGACAGTGAGGCCGATTATCCTTACCAGGCTCGCGACAGTATCTGTGATATCAAGAAGGTATGGTAGTAAGGTTATTTTCGTGATCTAGGCGATACAATTATTCCTAAGGGTATAGGTATTGGGCTGAGTTCACTAATTGGAACGCGTCTAGGTGTTTTTCTAACCTAATTTATTTGCGTGAGGATGGTTTTCAGAAAAAATCCCATGCAGTGACAATTGATGACTTCGAAGATGTGCCGCCCAACGATGAACTATCGTTACAAAAGGCTGCAACCTCTCAGCCAATAAGTGTGGCCATTGAAGCCTCCGGCATGGATTTCCAGTTCTACAAATCTGTAGGTCTTCCTAGAAATGTTTTATGCGTTTCTTCTTTTTGTTTAGTTCCTACAATCGACTTTATAACATGTTGCGGATAACAGGGTATATTCACGGGCGAATGCGGAACGGATCTGGATCATGGCGTGACATTGGTGGGTTATGGCTCAGCAGGCAAAGACTATTGGATTGTGAAAAACTCGTGGGGAACGAGCTGGGGAGAGAATGGGTATATTAGGATGGAACGGAATATTAACACCTCATCTGGGAAGTGCGGGATTGCCATGGAGGCATCCTATCCAATAAGGAAGAAGAATTATGCAGCTGGACCTGAAACGTCTGACCTTGCTAAGACAAAGTAACTGGAAGTAATGAGGTGGATACGATGCCATGGTTAGAAGCGTCCTGTGTCGTGAAACATATTAGAACAGTGTGTGTGAATATGGTTGGTTGAACGATCCGCACCATAGCAAATCTACATCGTGTCTTAGAATTAAATAAATCATTAATTTTGCTGTAGGAAGTTTATGTTGTGGAAGTAATTACGATAAGAAACCCCTTGTTAGATCTTTGAACCTCTGTATGGTTTGGTTTCTGTGAACTTTGTAAAATCTCCGCATATTTATTACCTTGGTTTGGATGCGTCTGAATACGCAATCAATACAATACAAAATGTAATTACCCATTATAAATAATAATTTGTTTTTCTTTAGTTGTCCACTTTTCAAACAATTGAATATATTTTTAAAATAATTAAACATATATATAATTTAATAATTTAACTTTGATTGTATTTATTTTATTTTTGTTTTTAAATTAAAAGTATAAAAGCTTACCAAAAAAAATAGTCTTTAAACAATTTATATTTATTTTTAATCTATTACTATATGTGTTTTATAATCTTTAATGGCATTGTTAGGTTCGAGGGTATGGTCCATGTTCCAGTGGTCAAAACGCTCCCATGGGAGCACTGCAGTTCCAATCGTTCAGGCCCCATAGTGTTGAAGGACGTCTCAAGTTAGCTCCGCCAGTTACATAAAAAAGTTTATTCAACCGGATTAAATGTTATGATGAGAGAAAGTTTACTCAACCCTATTAAATGTTATAATGAGAGCAAGGAGCAAGATTAGAACCCATGAAGAGACATAGAAAATTGTAATAGTTACCAGTGATTCATCTAATATAATAAAAAAATATATTTAATGATATTGTTTCACTTTATTTTTATCTAGTAAGTGACATGCTCAGCTTGATGTGATGAGTTAAGTGAGACATCTAAAGCGCTTTTTGGATTCAAAGATTCAATGAAAGGTTCCAAAAACACACCTAAGTGTGATTTATGAACAAAACTTGTCCTTTTGACAAGCAACTTATTAGCTATGGTTAAAAACAATAATATTATTAGACTTTCACTTAAAAATTTCTAATTTATATTATAAGATTTTAAACAATATTGGATTTTAAATTCATTGTTACTTTTTCTTATTTTTAAAATTTAGTAGTACTTTTTTGCATGATGGTTTTCATTAGGGTATTTTTATCCAAATAGTAAAATATTACATTTGTTGCGAGCTCAACTAAATCATATGAAGCTTATTTTTTCATTGAAGTTATTTTTTATATATATATTATCTTTCTCAAAGCATTATATTTTTGCAGACATCATTTTTATTAAGAGATAAAATTTTCCTTAGCTAATTCATGAACCTTAACAATAATTTTAATTTTTATCCAATTTGTGTATGTTTTTTAATATAAACATGTTTTCGTTCTTTTTTTGTTATAATTTTAATGCCAAGAAGAATTGTCCCAACCTCTACATAGTTATTTGTCGAATTTCAATATGATTTTAAGTAAGCAAAGAGAATTTTTCTTTTATTATTTCAAGAAACATCTTCGTTAGATTTTTATGGGTTTCCTTTAGAAGCACCATCAACATTGGGTTTCCTTTAGAAGCACCATCAACATTAATTTTGATCAACTCAGTTTCCATATGTTTCCATTTTAAGATAGACCTCAACAAATCATTTTTGTATATTACATTCTCATTGATGACTCTTTAATTTTGATAAACTCAAGCAAAATATGTTTCCATTTTAAGATAGACCACAAGAAATAATTTTTGTATATTACATTCTCCTAGATGACTCTTTCCTGCATATTCCTCTATAGATGATATGTTTCATTATGAGCACCATTTCTATAATTTTATGCAAGAGAGACAATAACGTAGTTCTAAATATGGGTATGATTTTGAGATTTATTTTGAAAAATTCTTATTTCTTTTAAATCATAAATTACATCAAATAATCATAAGAAAAATCCTCCATAGAATTCATAAAGCTTTAGATTTAAAAAATAATCTAATATTGTATTCATTCTTTCACTGTTGATGGAGCTACCCAATATATTTTCACATTTTTTTCAACAAGTGATCCCAATGTTGCAAGTAAAGTATTAATCAAGAAGTAAAGTATATGATGCTTTTAGATCCTCTTCACATAAGGTACACTTGTAAGGTCCATGATATCAATTTTTGTCTATGCTCTCTCCTATAAGAATCTTACATTAGATTGCTAACCAAATGAATGTTGAGGCATCAAAGATAACCTCTAGTGACCAAATATTATTTCCAGAGAAATCAATAGGAGTGGAGAATTTTAATTGCTATAATACTCATATCTCAAATCGATCGAGTATCCATCTTTTTTTGATAGATTACAAATTTAATTATTGTTCTCCAAAAAAAGACAAATAGAACATGAGGCATCATTTGGATCTTATTTTATATTTATTTTAGCTCCGTTCCTTCAACCCGTTACTAATAGAAGTCTATGATCTAGAGTTTTCACTCACATTAACAATATTATTTACTTTTGAATCTTTAGAAACTAGACGTGGCCAAGCCAGTGTTTTTTTATTTTGAATAAAAAATAAACGATCAAACATAAACTAAGCATCCTAATAAAAATCTTAAAGAATCTCCCATATTGTTTGACCATATAATATATTTCTTGAGCAATTACATATTATTTGATATGAAGTTCCATGTTAACAATCCTCTAGGTAGGGGTCATTTCCTAAAAAAAATTTATTGCATCAATAGAATGGATATATTTTTAAAATAATATTTCCCCACCTATTTCCTTGGTTTTTTAATAATCATCGGCTAATATTTTTGTACTAACACCAAAATCACAAGTTTATAATGTTGTAAACTTTCCTCCCCACTATTTTTTCTTTTACAAAAACCCTATACCATTTATAATGGGAAAAACTATTTTTTCCTCACATCATTTCCAACAAAGATATATTTAAATTATATCAAATTTAGATGCTATATTGATAATATTGAAAGTGAAATCATATATATAGGGATGGATTGCAATGTAGACTTTATGAGTTGTAGTTTGTTTTATCTATTTTTAATAACTTACGTTTTCAACTTGCAAAACATGATTTTATTCTTTGTAAAATTGAGTCCCAAATCCTCATGTTATTTCCTTTATTATATGAAGGAATATGGAAACATGTTAATGGAAATTTCAACTTTAAACCCTAAATTATCTATAAGAGTCCATTATAAATAAAGGATAGTGTTAATGGAAAAAACCCTAGCCACCACTCCGTCCTCTATATTATACTAAACATCATAAAGTAAACTAGGAGGTAATCCATTAGGGTCTATATCCTTATATCTTAATTATAAAGAGAATTGAATATACCTCTTATTTGTCTATTTACAATATTCTAAGATCGATGATAAAAGAACTATATTTTTTCTCTTTTATTTATCACCTAGTAATGTCTTACCTATTATTTCTTTTATAATAAGAATATAATACAAAAGGTCATTTTTTGCATTGTGGTTAACTGTATGAACTTATAGTTATTATAATTGATCTACCTTTTGTTGACAATATAATCGATTCATGGCCAAGGTCGACATTATATGATGTAAAATTAATATGCCTAAATGCATTCACTATACAATATATTAATTAATTCTAATAGTTTATTATCTAAGTAGTATGGGATCCAATTAACCTTTTCATGGTTAAACCCACTTTATAAATTGTAATTAACCTTAATCCCCCTTGTTATGTCCACTAAGGTCAAAATTTTATATGTAAATGGGTTTTTGATATTGCTATAAATATCCTCCTCCAACTCCTCATTTAATGGATCATAATATTGTAAATGCAATGTCTAGATTGTATAATGACTATTTATGGTCCCATGGATTCCCCCAAATATCAATGTTTATATACATTTTATTTTGTGTCTTTTATGCTTTTTGTATAAGATTTGGGTGGAAGGATCACTTATGTTCATTTCTATAAAATATTATGAATTTCAATATGGTATCTGGGTATGTGAGGAGCAGTTTCACTTGGTCACATAGAAATTTTATTTATAGCCTCCAATTTTTCTTTTGAATTCTTGGACATATTTATTTTCAAGGCTTCATAAAAAAATTTAACACAAGAAAAAGAGAAGCTTTATTTTCTCTCTCTTCGTTTATCATTAAGGTATTGCCAAACCCCTTTACAAAAACTCACTTTCATCTTTCACATCCTCAATTTTTTTAAAACAAATAAATCATAAAAAGAGATAAGGGGAACTTTTGAAAATTAAAATAGATTTTGGTGTCTTATTTTTGGGACACATTGACAACTTTGCACTGCCCCAACTACGTTGGTCATTAATAGAAGTTGTAACATTAATGTTGTTCTTCACAAGGAGTAGGTATTCTTTATAGAATTTTGTAGAGATACCAAGGATGCTAGTGGAAATGATTGTAAGGCATTATATGTGGGAGGTTGTGAGGTCAAATCATTGGCATACATTCATTTAGTGGGACAGGATACTTCATGGATGAGAGAAAGAACTTTGGATAATCAAAATTATAGATTAGAGAGTTTGATTATTCAGATGAGGAAGATATTATACCTATGTAGCACATGGTTTAGGATTTGAATCACAATTTTGTATGCTTAAAAATATTCCTCTTGTATCTAATAGTGTTATTTATAGAGGCATCATGTCATGGGTTCCAATTGGGTGCATATCCTAATCAGTCACTATTTCTTACCTACGTCGTTTATGCCTCTAGTGTCCCTAGCTCAAATATTGATGAGGAAACTAATTGAGGTTCTATATTGTATTATCACTAGGATTCAAGGCATATGCATACTCCAAAGTACCACTATTCTCCAGCGTATGTTTCATGCCCTAGCTAGACCAAAGCACCCAATATTCATGAGACCTACGTTTGATTATTATTCTTCAAAATATCTAATTTGTATAATGAAGATTCATCTGACATGGAAATTGACTTGGTCCTCTTTTATATGATGCTAAACAAATTATTGTCATATGTATATCAACTTAATGAATTACAAAAAATCAAATCTCACAGTCACATATGTTGAGAGGACCGCATATGGCATGTAATAAGTGAAAGATACCATTGAAACATAGGTTGCTAAGTTGTTGTAGGCAATTGAATTTCTTATCTCTAAATTTTAGAGATTTGAAATTTTTATTTTTTGGATACACTATATTTCGGAGGCTATAATTTTTGCATGCAAAAGTGTTTTGAGCCCATATTTAAAATTATATGATTTATTGAGCTTTATATATTAGTAACATGAGTACATAGGCTTATTATGGTGTTGGAATTAAAGTTGTGGAAGATGGATCACAAAGCCCTAGTTACTCATATTAATGGGTATAATTATAGAATTTGGTGAACCAAAATGATTGTCATGTTATGTAGTAAGAACTTTTCATGCATATTTCAAGAGGATAAAATATTTGTTCCTTGTGAAAACACCCACCATCAAGGAGAAGAAGAGGCTTTTGATTTATTTTCCTTTCCAATTGACCTAGAGTTGCTTTTGCACATCAAATACAAGAGCAATGTTTTTAAAGTATGGTCAAAATTGGATGAGCTTTTTGTGAAAGTATATACTACCAAAGTAAGTCATCTCAAATGAGAGTTTTTGTCTCTTCAATTTTGTTAGGTTTGAAAATGTTAAGGACTATACTACGAGATTCAAGGCATAAGAGCATATATTGCATTTTCTCAATTTAAACAAAAGGATGATGTAAAGTATGGAATATTCCCTTGAAAATCCCTATCCCTCTTTTCAATTGTTAAACCTAATGGTTTATATAATTCCTATAATCTTGAAGTCTCAAAATATATACTCTTTATCAACATTTTCTCTTCTAGTTTATTTTTAGGGGGCAATGTCAAATTGTGGTTGGTCTCCACAAATACAAGATCATGCAAAGGAATTTAAATTTAAGGAGGATAATACATAAGGGCTCAAGGGATAGGGTATGTCTTTAAAGAATTAAAATACCACTTATAGATATTGTTAGAGTAAGGGACACGTAATGCAGAATTTTTTAAAATTACAAAGGATTGAAGCTCAGTTCTTAAATATTGATGGATATTTCCTAGGTCATGAGGGGGATATTAAAGGATTTTTCTCAATTGTAGAGGTACATTAGAGGATCCATTATGGGTTGAAGATATTATTATCACTAATGTCTTCTATCCTTGACTTTTCAAATTAAATTATAATGGGTTTTCAAAGGTGTAATTTGATTCATTGGGCAATACTAACATTATATGATATCATATTGACAGGCATAAGGGCATTCTTTGTACAATGTATTCATTCATTATATAATTTTTTTATATTAAGTCTTGTGAGTCATAATTAACCTGGTTATGGCTAGACCCACCTTATAACTTATAATTAACCTTAATCCTCCTTATAATGTTGACTTAGGTTAGATTTTATTAGGTATTTAAAGTTTTGGTATTGGTATATATACCCACTTCCACTCTTCATTGATGGATCAGAGTGTTGTGAATATAATCTATGACATAGATAGAGATTATTTACGATGCCTATGACCACCATAAAATCTTTGTGTCTCTCATTTTTTTTCTTTCATCACTTTTATGGTTTCTATATAATATTTGAGTGGATGGTTTGCTTCTATTTGTTTTTATAAAATATGAGAATGTTTTACAAAATTATTTTTGTAATTTCTTTTGACCTTCTCTCCTTTTCTACTTGTATAGTATTAGCCACTTTAAACATCCCTCTTTATACAAAGACCATAACAATATTTTCACTTAGAAGTTTCTTTTTTTTTAGTGGATGTTATTAGAATATTTATCCCCTTATTATAGTGATCTAATATATTTTTAAATTTGGACATTTAGTTAGTGATCTTAGCCAAAGGACTAGTTGAACCAAAACAAATAATTTTGAGTTATAAAACATCAAGAAAAAGTGCAATTAAAAAATAATAGTGTATGTCCCTATAGGGACACCTCAACGGTATATCATTGGCATTTTGTCTCCATGATATTAGTTTGAATCATGAGGATGGAGACCCCTATGGTTGTGCCCCTAAGGAGTGTGACCTTCACTTGTTCCACTCGTTGTAATTTGTATTACTTTAACAAAAAAAGATAAAATGTATAACAGGATAAAACATAAAAATACATAACCAAAATATCATAATTTCTTATTTTTAGAATAAAGAATACAATGCAACCAATTTCTAAGAGGAGCGATGCTATCATATTACATCCATTATTTATACCTTTTATATTTTGAGGTGTGTCTATCTTATACACTATTTGGTATGTTTAAAACCCATCGTATTACATATGGAAGATCATGTAAATGGAAATATGATGGTCCACCCTCCCAATGTTATGCATAGAAAATAAAAACTATAGATATGTGACTTATAATTTTATATCTTATTTTCTACTAATGTGTTAGCATGACTAAAAGTGCGTTTTTGTTTTGAATATCTAAAATCATAAAATGCTATCTTTGCAAAATGTTTTATTTTGTAAGTGAAGGTATTCTCATGCTCATTTTGTTTCCATACAGTTTCTTTAGCATGTATTTCTCCTTCAAAGTTTCAAATCTTCCTCTAAGCTTGGCAATGCGTCTTAAATGGATCAAAATAAAGTCATCACGACAAAGTTATACCCCAATAGTATTGATAGGACAAAAAAAAAAAGTTTTTCAATATTTTTTAATGTTTATGGGTATAAAGTCATAACAAAATGTTCTAGTTCTTTCTCTAATATTTTGAATAGATAAAACAAAGTCCGAAGGACAAAGTTATTCTGAAAAAGTTCACATGCTTGGATCACTAGTTGATTATTGGTTTTTGTACAAGGTTATACATTTTAGATGCTATAGTTTGTAAGCATTGTGTCTTTTATTCTTTAATGTCATTCATAATTTTAAGGAAAGAATTAAATTAGTTTATATTTAAAATAGGGGTCGTTGGGTTGTAAATTCTCTATAAGATTCATCATAATTGGTTAGTAGTCACATTTCATAATCTCAGTATTGTAAATGCAAGATAACATCTATTACTCTTGAATTCTTATGATGGAATTTCATTCCACACTTTTACGTCTTCATGGACATGATTTACTCTTATGAAAATTTGTTGTAGACAATTTGGAACCTTAAAAGCTCTTTTTGCCTTCACATTTTTTATATTTTTAATGAAAAAATAAACATTCTTAAAAAATAATATATTTTCCTTTTAGGTCCATTAGGTCCAACTCTAATGGACCTAATGGTTTAGGCTTTTAATGTGCTCTAATACAGACAAAATAGGTTGTATAACATACTTTTATATAAATAAATAACATTTCATGGTAAAAGATAAAAACTACTTTGTAATGACTATATAAACTATGACATATTAGTAAAAGATAAAAACTACTTTGTGTTAACTAAGTATACCTTCGTTAAATTTGTTATAAAATAAATTATGTTAAAAATCATTCAAAGACGACAATTTTTACACTAGATGATATTACTAATAAAATTAACTACTACGGCATGCCTTTTTTCCCTTCTCCAGTTGATGATTATGGGGTGCATGGTGTGATGTTTAAGATCCATGATCATGGGGTTCATGGTGTGATGTTTTAGATCCTTTATTAATTTTCTTTCCATGCTTTAATTTGTAACTGAATTAAATAGTTTTCGTTGGGTGATTGGAAATTTGTTTTTAAACCTTTATTTGTCCTACATATTGTATGCTGACACCGATTCTTTCCTTCATTCCAAAATAGTTGTAATTGAATGAAATAGCTTTTATTCGGTGATGGGGAATTTGTTTTCCAACCATTATCTGTCTTATATATTGTACACTAACACAGATTCTTTTCTTGCATTCCATGGAGATATAACGGAAAGAGGAAAAAATCGTTGATGCCCTCCGTAACTGTGATGGTGTTGTTAAATCCGTTTCCTTCCTATATAAAAGATGAAGGGTGCACATCATAAGCAATTAAGAACACTAATCCAAGTGAGCGCGGTTTACACGTATAACTAGTGATTGCGTTTTGGAGTTTGCGTGTAGGAGTCATCGATGTCACCTTGAACTTTCGACCAGTCCATCCCAATCTCGCCCTTTGTACATGGAACAAAGATTCAAATCAGTTAGCAAAATATCAACCAAAATAGACGTGGTCTACCTGGTTTATGTGGCCTTGTTCTACACGTATAGGAGTTGATTGGAAACCCCACTATTAAAAAATTGTAGGCTTAATTTTGAATTGTATTTATGTGAAAACAGAGGGACCTGAGATTAGAAAGAATACTGTCGCACATCAAACATCAGCCAATCATCAGCCGTTTACCAGGACCTCGTTATTTGCACTTGGACTGTTATGCAAGCAACATCTGCTTATAAAGCACAGACTCTGCTCACTCCTCTTTCAAAGCATTGGATCCGCAGCCTTTTGTTTTGAGGTTGGGAAACGCTAAATAGCTAAATCCGTCAGTATAATTTTTAACGCGACTCAGGTGATTTAAATCTGTAATTTCAATGGGCAATTCATTATTTGCTCTGTGCGCGGTGTTGCTTCTCCTCTGCATTGAAAGGTCGAATTGCGCCAGCGAATATTTAGCAGTAGGATATGATCCCAATGATTTGGCTTCTGATGAATCAATCTTCCAGATTTACGAAAGCTGGCTGAACGAGCATGGGAAAACCTACAATGGTTTGGATGAGAAGCAGACGCGCTTCCACATATTCAAAAACAATTTGCTCCACATCGACTCTCAGAACCAGAAAAATCAATCGTATTTGCTCGGCCTCAACAAGTTCGCAGACCTCACCCATGACGAATTCAAGAGCATGTACTTGGGTACCCTTTTCCGTCCGTCCACACGCCGTGCCAAAAGCTCTCTGAGCCACCGTTATCAGTATACACAAGGCGTCCACCTACGTGAGAGTATGGACTGGAGGAATAAAGGCGCTGTGACGAATGTGAAGGATCAGGGCTCTTGCGGTAAGGAAGAACTGCTTTCTTAAATCTTCATTGACCAGTTTCGATTTTTGTTCATGAGTGTGCTGTGTTACGGTTTTCGTTGTTCTACAGGAAGTTGCTGGGCATTCTCAGCAATTGGAGCTGTTGAAGGGATTAATTACATTGCGACAAATAAATTGATATCTTTGTCGGAACAAGAACTTGTGGACTGTGACACTTCTTCCAACCAGGGGTGTAATGGAGGTCTGATGGATGATGCGTTTCAATTTATAATCGACAATGGCGGTATCGACAGTGAGGCCGATTATCCTTACCAGGCTCGCGACAGTATCTGTGATATCAAGAAGGTATGGTAGTAAGGTTATTTTCGTGATCTAGGCGATACAATTATTCCTAAGGGTATAGGTATTGGGCTGAGTTCACTAATTGGAACGCGTCTAGGTGTTTTTCTAACCTAATTTATTTGCGTGAGGATGGTTTTCAGAAAAAATCCCATGCAGTGACAATTGATGACTTCGAAGATGTGCCGCCCAACGATGAACTATCGTTACAAAAGGCTGCAACCTCTCAGCCAATAAGTGTGGCCATTGAAGCCTCCGGCATGGATTTCCAGTTCTACAAATCTGTAGGTCTTCCTAGAAATGTTTTATGCGTTTCTTCTTTTTGTTTAGTTCCTACAATCGACTTTATAACATGTTGCGGATAACAGGGTATATTCACGGGCGAATGCGGAACGGATCTGGATCATGGCGTGACATTGGTGGGTTATGGCTCAGCAGGCAAAGACTATTGGATTGTGAAAAACTCGTGGGGAACGAGCTGGGGAGAGAATGGGTATATTAGGATGGAACGGAATATTAACACCTCATCTGGGAAGTGCGGGATTGCCATGGAGGCATCCTATCCAATAAGGAAGAAGAATTATGCAGCTGGACCTGAAACGTCTGACCTTGCTAAGACAAAGTAACTGGAAGTAATGAGGTGGATACGATGCCATGGTTAGAAGCGTCCTGTGTCGTGAAACATATTAGAACAGTGTGTGTGAATATGGTTGGTTGAACGATCCGCACCATAGCAAATCTACATCGTGTCTTAGAATTAAATAAATCATTAATTTTGCTGTAGGAAGTTTATGTTGTGGAAGTAATTACGATAAGAAACCCCTTGTTAGATCTTTGAACCTCTGTATGGTTTGGTTTCTGTGAACTTTGTAAAATCTCCGCATATTTATTACCTTGGTTTGGATGCGTCTGAATACGCAATCAATACAATACAAAATGTAATTACCCATTATAAATAATAATTTGTTTTTCTTTAGTTGTCCACTTTTCAAACAATTGAATATATTTTTAAAATAATTAAACATATATATAATTTAATAATTTAACTTTGATTGTATTTATTTTATTTTTGTTTTTAAATTAAAAGTATAAAAGCTTACCAAA
This sequence comes from Wollemia nobilis, assembly GCA_028583015.1. Taxonomy (NCBI): domain Eukaryota; kingdom Viridiplantae; phylum Streptophyta; class Pinopsida; order Araucariales; family Araucariaceae; genus Wollemia; species Wollemia nobilis. The sequence goes on along the minus strand of JAQPPZ010016915.1, from coordinate 7,048,751 downwards.
AAAAATAGTCTTTAAACAATTTATATTTATTTTTAATCTATTACTATATGTGTTTTATAATCTTTAATGGCATTGTTAGGTTCGAGGGTATGGTCCATGTTCCAGTGGTCAAAACGCTCCCATGGGAGCACTGCAGTTCCAATCGTTCAGGCCCCATAGTGTTGAAGGACGTCTCAAGTTAGCTCCGCCAGTTACATAAAAAAGTTTATTCAACCGGATTAAATGTTATGATGAGAGAAAGTTTACTCAACCCTATTAAATGTTATAATGAGAGCAAGGAGCAAGATTAGAACCCATGAAGAGACATAGAAAATTGTAATAGTTACCAGTGATTCATCTAATATAATAAAAATATATATTTAATGATATTGTTTCACTTTATTTTTATCTAGTAAGTGACATGCTCAGCTTGATGTGATGAGTTAAGTGAGACATCTAAAGCGCTTTTTGGATTCAAAGATTCAATGAAAGGTTCCAAAAACACACCTAAGTGTGTCCGCCAGTTACATAAAAAAGTTTACTCAACCGGATTAAATGTTATGATGAGAGAAAGTTTACTCAACCCTATTAAATGTTATAATGAGAGCAAGGAGCAAGATTAGAACCCATGAAGAGACATAGAAAAATGTAATAGTTACCAGTGATTCATCCAATATAATAAAAAAATATATTTAATGATATTGTTTCACTTTATTTTTATCTACTAAGTGACATGCTCAGCTTGATGTGATGAGTTAAGTGAGACATCTAAAGCGCTTTTTGGATTCAAAGATTCAATGAAAGGTTCCAAAAACACACCTAAGTGTGATTTATGAACAAAACTTGTTCTTTTGACAAGCAACTTATTAGCTATGGTTAAAAACAATAATATTATTAGACTTTCACTTAAAAATTTCTAATTTATATTATAAGATTTTAAACAATATTGGATTTTAAATTCATTGTTACTTTTTCTTATTTTTAAAATTTAGTAGTACTTTTTTGCATGATGGTTTTCATTAGGGTATTTTTATCCAAATAGTAAAATATTACATTTGTTGCGAGCTCAACTAAATCATATGAAGCTTATTTTTTCATTGAAGTTATTTTTTATATATATATTATCTTTCTCAAAGCATTATATTTTTGCAGACATCATTTTTATTAAGAGATAAAATTTTCCTTAGCTAATTCATGAACCTTAACAATAATTTTAATTTTTATCCAATTTGTGTATGTTTTTTAATATAAACATGTTTTCGTTCTTTTTTTGTTATAATTTTAATGCCAAGAAGAATTGTCCCAACCTCTACATAGTTATTTGTCGAATTTCAATATGATTTTAAGTAAGCAAAGAGAATTTTTCTTTTATTATTTCAAGAAACATCTTCGTTAGATTTTTATGGGTTTCCTTTAGAAGCACCATCAACATTGGGTTTCCTTTAGAAGCACCATCAACATTAATTTTGATCAACTCAGTTTCCATATGTTTCCATTTTAAGATAGACCTCAACAAATCATTTTTGTATATTACATTCTCATTGATGACTCTTTAATTTTGATAAACTCAAGCAAAATATGTTTCCATTTTAAGATAGACCACAAGAAATAATTTTTGTATATTACATTCTCCTAGATGACTCTTTCCTGCATATTCCTCTATAGATGATATGTTTCATTATGAGCACCATTTCTATAATTTTATGCAAGAGAGACAATAACGTAGTTCTAAATATGGGTATGATTTTGAGATTTATTTTGAAAAATTCTTATTTCTTTTAAATCATAAATTACATCAAATAATCATAAGAAAAATCCTCCATAGAATTCATAAAGCTTTAGATTTAAAAAATAATCTAATATTGTATTCATTCTTTCACTGTTGATGGAGCTACCCAATATATTTTCACATTTTTTTCAACAAGTGATCCCAATGTTGCAAGTAAAGTATTAATCAAGAAGTAAAGTATATGATGCTTTTAGATCCTCTTCACATAAGGTACACTTGTAAGGTCCATGATATCAATTTTTGTCTATGCTCTCTCCTATAAGAATCTTACATTAGATTGCTAACCAAATGAATGTTGAGGCATCAAAGATAACCTCTAGTGACCAAATATTATTTCCAGAGAAATCAATAGGAGTGGAGAATTTTAATTGCTATAATACTCATATCTCAAATCGATCGAGTATCCATATTTTTTTGATAGATTACAAATTTAATTATTGTTCTCCAAAAAAAGACAAATAGAACATGAGGCATCATTTGGATCTTATTTTATATTTATTTTAGCTCCGTTCCTTCAACCCGTTACTAATAGAAGTCTATGATCTAGAGTTTTCACTCACATTAACAATATTATTTACTTTTGAATCTTTAGAAACTAGACGTGGCCAAGCCAGTGTTTTTTTATTTTGAATAAAAAATAAACGATCAAACATAAACTAAGCATCCTAATAAAAATCTTAAATAATCTCCCATATTGTTTGACCATATAATATATTTCTTGAGCAATTACATATTATTTGATATGAAGTTCCATGTTAACAATCCTCTAGGTAGGGGTCATTTCCTAAAAAAATTTATTGCATCAATAGAATGGATATATTTTTAAAATAATATTTCCCCACCTATTTCCTTGGTTTTTTAATAATCATCGGCTAATATTTTTGTACTAACACCAAAATCACAAGTTTATAATGTTGTAAACTTTCCTCCCCACTATTTTTTCTTTTACAAAAACCCTATACCATTTATAATGGGAAAAAATATTTTTTCCTCACATCATTTCCAACAAAGATATATTTAAATTATATCAAATTTAGATGCTATATTGATAATATTGAAAGTGAAATCATATATATAGGGATGGATTGCAATGTAGACTTTATGAGTTGTAGTTTGTTTTATCTATTTTTAATAACTTACGTTTTCAACTTGCAAAACATGATTTTATTCTTTGTAAAATTGAGTCCCAAATCCTCATGTTATTTCCTTTATTATATGAAGGAATATGGAAACATGTTAATGGAAATTTCAACTTTAAACCCTAAATTATCTATAAGAGTCCATTATAAATAAAGGATAGTGTTAATGGAAAAAACCCTAGCCACCACTCCGTCCTCTATATTATACTAAACATCATAAAGTAAACTAGGAGGTAATCCATTAGGGTCTATATCCTTATATCTTAATTATAAAGAGAATTGAATATACCTCTTATTTGTCTATTTACAATATTCTAAGATCGATGATAAAAGAACTATATTTTTTCTCTTTTATTTATCACCTAGTAATGTCTTACCTATTATTTCTTTTATAATAAGAATATAATACAAAAGGTCATTTTTTGCATTGTGGTTAACTGTATGAACTTATAGTTATTATAATTGATCTACCTTTTGTTGACAATATAATCGATTCATGGCCAAGGTCGACATTATATGATGTAAAATTAATATGCCTAAATGCATTCACTATACAATATATTAATTAATTCTAATAGTTTATTATCTAAGTAGTATGGGATCCAATTAACCTTTTCATGGTTAAACCCACTTTATAAATTGTAATTAACCTTAATCCCCCTTGTTATGTCCACTAAGGTCAAAATTTTATATGTAAATGGGTTTTTGATATTGCTATAAATATCCTCCTCCAACTCCTCATTTAATGGATCATAATATTGTAAATGCAATGTCTAGATTGTATAATGACTATTTATGGTCCCATGGATTCCCCCAAATATCAATGTTTATATACATTTTATTTTGTGTCTTTTATGCTTTTTGTATAAGATTTGGGTGGAAGGATCACTTATGTTCATTTCTATAAAATATTATGAATTTCAATATGGTATCTGGGTATGTGAGGAGCAGTTTCACTTGGTCACATAGAAATTTTATTTATAGCCTCCAATTTTTCTTTTGAATTCTTGGACATATTTATTTTCAAGGCTTCATAAAAAAATTTAACACAAGAAAAAGAGAAGCTTTATTTTCTCTCTCTTCGTTTATCATTAAGGTATTGCCAAACCCCTTTACAAAAACTCACTTTCATCTTTCACATCCTCAATTTTTTTAAAACAAATAAATCATAAAAAGAGATAAGGGGAACTTTTGAAAATTAAAATAGATTTTGGTGTCTTATTTTTGGGACACATTGACAACTTTGCACTGCCCCAACTACGTTGGTCATTAATAGAAGTTGTAACATTAATGTTGTTCTTCACAAGGAGTAGGTATTCTTTATAGAATTTTGTAGAGATACCAAGGATGCTAGTGGAAATGATTGTAAGGCATTATATGTGGGAGGTTGTGAGGTCAAATCATTGGCATACATTCATTTAGTGGGACAGGATACTTCATGGATGAGAGAAAGAACTTTGGATAATCAAAATTATAGATTAGAGAGTTTGATTATTCAGATGAGGAAGATATTATACCTATGTAGCACATGGTTTAGGATTTGAATCACAATTTTGTATGCTTAAAAATATTCCTCTTGTATCTAATAGTGTTATTTATAGAGGCATCATGTCATGGGTTCCAATTGGGTGCATATCCCAATCAGTCACTATTTCTTACCTGCGTCGTTTATGCCTCTAGTGTCCCTAGCTCAAATATTGATGAGGAAACTAATTGAGGTTCTATATTGTATTATCACTAGGATTCAAGGCATATGCATACTCCAAAGTACCACTATTCTCCAGCGTATGTTTCATGCCCTAGCTAGACCAAAGCACCCAATATTCATGAGACCTACGTTTGATTATTATTCTTCAAAATATCTAATTTGTATAATGAAGATTCATCTGACATGGAAATTGACTTGGTCCTCTTTTATATGATGCTAAACAAATTATTGTCATATGTATATCAACTTAATGAATTACAAAAAATCAAATCTCACAGTCACATATGTTGAGAGGACCGCATATGGCATGTAATAAGTGAAAGATACCATTGAAACATAGGTTGCTAAGTTGTTGTAGGCAATTGAATTTCTTATCTCTAAATTTTAGAGATTTGAAATTTTTATTTTTTGGATACACTATATTTCGGAGGCTATAATTTTTGCATGCAAAAGTGTTTTGAGCCCATATTTAAAATTATATGATTTATTGAGCTTTATATATTAGTAACATGAGTACATAGGCTTATTATGGTGTTGGAATTAAAGTTGTGGAAGATGGATCACAAAGCCCTAGTTACTCATATTAATGGGTATAATTATAGAATTTGGTGAACCAAAATGATTGTCATGTTATGTAGTAAGAACTTTTCATGCATATTTCAAGAGGATAAAATATTTGTTCCTTGTGAAAACACCCACCATCAAGGAGAAGAAGAGGCTTTTGATTTATTTTCCTTTCCAATTGACCTAGAGTTGCTTTTGCACATCAAATACAAGAGCAATGTTTTTAAAGTATGGTCAAAATTGGATGAGCTTTTTGTGAAAGTATATACTACCAAAGTAAGTCATCTCAAATGAGAGTTTTTGTCTCTTCAATTTTGTTAGGTTTGAAAATGTTAAGGACTATACTACGAGATTCAAGGCATAAGAGCATATATTGCATTTTCTCAATTTAAACAAAAGGATGATGTAAAGTATGGAATATTCCCTTGAAAATCCCTATCCCTCTTTTCAATTGTTAAACCTAATGGTTTATATAATTCCTATAATCTTGAAGTCTCAAAATATATACTCTTTATCAACATTTTCTCTTCTAGTTTATTTTTAGGGGGCAATGTCAAATTGTGGTTGGTCTCCACAAATACAAGATCATGCAAAGGAATTTAAATTTAAGGAGGATAATACATAAGGGCTCAAGGGATAGGGTATGTCTTTAAAGAATTAAAATACCACTTATAGATATTGTTAGAGTAAGGGACACGTAATGCAGAATTTTTTAAAATTACAAAGGATTGAAGCTCAGTTCTTAAATATTGATGGATATTTCCTAGGTCATGAGGGGGATATTAAAGGATTTTTCTCAATTGTAGAGGTACATTAGAGGATCCATTATGGGTTGAAGATATTATTATCACTAATGTCTTCTATCCTTGACTTTTCAAATTAAATTATAATGGGTTTTCAAAGGTGTAATTTGATTCATTGGGCAATACTAACATTATATGATATCATATTGACAGGCATAAGGGCATTCTTTGTACAATGTATTCATTCATTATATAATTTTTTTATATTAAGTCTTGTGAGTCATAATTAACCTGGTTATGGCTAGACCCACCTTATAACTTATAATTAACCTTAATCCTCCTTATAATGTTGACTTAGGTTAGATTTTATTAGGTATTTAAAGTTTTGGTATTGGTATATATACCCACTTCCACTCTTCATTGATGGATCAGAGTGTTGTGAATATAATCTATGACATAGATAGAGATTATTTACGATGCCTATGACCACCATAAAATCTTTGTGTCTCTCATTTTTTTTCTTTCATCACTTTTATGGTTTCTATATAATATTTGAGTGGATGGTTTGCTTCTATTTGTTTTTATAAAATATGAGAATGTTTTACAAAATTATTTTTGTAATTTCTTTTGACCTTCTCTCCTTTTCTACTTGTATAGTATTAGCCACTTTAAACATCCCTCTTTATACAAAGACCATAACAATATTTTCACTTAGAAGTTTCTTTTTTTTTAGTGGATGTTATTAGAATATTTATCCCCTTATTATAGTGATCTAATATATTTTTAAATTTGGACATTTAGTTAGTGATCTTAGCCAAAGGACTAGTTGAACCAAAACAAATAATTTTGAGTTATAAAACATCAAGAAAAAGTGCAATTAAAAAATAATAGTGTATGTCCCTATAGGGACACCTCAACGGTATATCATTGGCATTTTGTCTCCATGATATTAGTTTGAATCATGAGGATGGAGACCCCTATGGTTGTGCCCCTAAGGAGTGTGACCTTCACTTGTTCCACTCGTTGTAATTTGTATTACTTTAACAAAAAAAGATAAAATGTATAACAGGATAAAACATAAAAATACATAACCAAAATATCATAATTTCTTATTTTTAGAATAAAGAATACAATGCAACCAATTTCTAAGAGGAGCGATGCTATCATATTACATCCATTATTTATACCTTTTATATTTTGAGGTGTGTCTATCTTATACACTATTTGGTATGTTTAAAACCCATCGTATTACATATGGAAGATCATGTAAATGGAAATATGATGGTCCACCCTCCCAATGTTATGCATAGAAAATAAAAACTATAGATATGTGACTTATAATTTTATATCTTATTTTCTACTAATGTGTTAGCATGACTAAAAGTGCGTTTTTGTTTTGAATATCTAAAATCATAAAATGCTATCTTTGCAAAATGTTTTATTTTGTAAGTGAAGGTATTCTCATGCTCATTTTGTTTCCATACAGTTTCTTTAGCATGTATTTCTCCTTCAAAGTTTCAAATCTTCCTCTAAGCTTGGCAATGCGTCTTAAATGGATCAAAATAAAGTCATCACGACAAAGTTATACCCCAATAGTATTGATAGGACAAAAAAAAAAAGTTTTTCAATATTTTTTAATGTTTATGGGTATAAAGTCATAACAAAATGTTCTAGTTCTTTCTCTAATATTTTGAATAGATAAAACAAAGTCCGAAGGACAAAGTTATTCTGAAAAAGTTCACATGCTTGGATCACTAGTTGATTATTGGTTTTTGTACAAGGTTATACATTTTAGATGCTATAGTTTGTAAGCATTGTGTCTTTTATTCTTTAATGTCATTCATAATTTTAAGGAAAGAATTAAATTAGTTTATATTTAAAATAGGGGTCGTTGGGTTGTAAATTCTCTATAAGATTCATCATAATTGGTTAGTAGTCACATTTCATAATCTCAGTATTGTAAATGCAAGATAACATCTATTACTCTTGAATTCTTATGATGGAATTTCATTCCACACTTTTACGTCTTCATGGACATGATTTACTCTTATGAAAATTTGTTGTAGACAATTTGGAACCTTAAAAGCTCTTTTTGCCTTCACATTTTTTATATTTTTAATGAAAAAATAAACATTCTTAAAAAATAATATATTTTCCTTTTAGGTCCATTAGGTCCAACTCTAATGGACCTAATGGTTTAGGCTTTTAATGTGCTCTAATACAGACAAAATAGGTTGTATAACATACTTTTATATAAATAAATAACATTTCATGGTAAAAGATAAAAACTACTTTGTAATGACTATATAAACTATGACATATTAGTAAAAGATAAAAACTACTTTGTGTTAACTAAGTATACCTTCGTTAAATTTGTTATAAAATAAATTATGTTAAAAATCATTCAAAGACGACAATTTTTACACTAGATGATATTACTAATAAAATTAACTACTACGGCATGCCTTTTTTCCCTTCTCCAGTTGATGATTATGGGGTGCATGGTGTGATGTTTAAGATCCATGATCATGGGGTTCATGGTGTGATGTTTTAGATCCTTTATTAATTTTCTTTCCATGCTTTAATTTGTAACTGAATTAAATAGTTTTCGTTGGGTGATTGGAAATTTGTTTTTAAACCTTTATTTGTCCTACATATTGTATGCTGACACCGATTCTTTCCTTCATTCCAAAATAGTTGTAATTGAATGAAATAGCTTTTATTCGGTGATGGGGAATTTGTTTTCCAACCATTATCTGTCTTATATATTGTACACTAACACAGATTCTTTTCTTGCATTCCATGGAGATATAACGGAAAGAGGAAAAAATCGTTGATGCCCTCCGTAACTGTGATGGTGTTGTTAAATCCGTTTCCTTCCTATATAAAAGATGAAGGGTGCACATCATAAGCAATTAAGAACACTAATCCAAGTGAGCGCGGTTTACACGTATAACTAGTGATTGCGTTTTGGAGTTTGCGTGTAGGAGTCATCGATGTCACCTTGAACTTTCGACCAGTCCATCCCAATCTCGCCCTTTGTACATGGAACAAAGATTCAAATCAGTTAGCAAAATATCAACCAAAATAGACGTGGTCTACCTGGTTTATGTGGCCTTGTTCTACACGTATAGGAGTTGATTGGAAACCCCACTATTAAAAAATTGTAGGCTTAATTTTGAATTGTATTTATGTGAAAACAGAGGGACCTGAGATTAGAAAGAATACTGTCGCACATCAAACATCAGCCAATCATCAGCCGTTTACCAGGACCTCGTTATTTGCACTTGGACTGTTATGCAAGCAACATCTGCTTATAAAGCACAGACTCTGCTCACTCCTCTTTCAAAGCATTGGATCCGCAGCCTTTTGTTTTGAGGTTGGGAAACGCTAAATAGCTAAATCCGTCAGTATAATTTTTAACGCGACTCAGGTGATTTAAATCTGTAATTTCAATGGGCAATTCATTATTTGCTCTGTGCGCGGTGTTGCTTCTCCTCTGCATTGAAAGGTCGAATTGCGCCAGCGAATATTTAGCAGTAGGATATGATCCCAATGATTTGGCTTCTGATGAATCAATCTTCCAGATTTACGAAAGCTGGCTGAACGAGCATGGGAAAACCTACAATGGTTTGGATGAGAAGCAGACGCGCTTCCACATATTCAAAAACAATTTGCTCCACATCGACTCTCAGAACCAGAAAAATCAATCGTATTTGCTCGGCCTCAACAAGTTCGCAGACCTCACCCATGACGAATTCAAGAGCATGTACTTGGGTACCCTTTTCCGTCCGTCCACACGCCGTGCCAAAAGCTCTCTGAGCCACCGTTATCAGTATACACAAGGCGTCCACCTACGTGAGAGTATGGACTGGAGGAATAAAGGCGCTGTGACGAATGTGAAGGATCAGGGCTCTTGCGGTAAGGAAGAACTGCTTTCTTAAATCTTCATTGACCAGTTTCGATTTTTGTTCATGAGTGTGCTGTGTTACGGTTTTCGTTGTTCTACAGGAAGTTGCTGGGCATTCTCAGCAATTGGAGCTGTTGAAGGGATTAATTACATTGCGACAAATAAATTGATATCTTTGTCGGAACAAGAACTTGTGGACTGTGACACTTCTTCCAACCAGGGGTGTAATGGAGGTCTGATGGATGATGCGTTTCAATTTATAATCGACAATGGCGGTATCGACAGTGAGGCCGATTATCCTTACCAGGCTCGCGACAGTATCTGTGATATCAAGAAGGTATGGTAGTAAGGTTATTTTCGTGATCTAGGCGATACAATTATTCCTAAGGGTATAGGTATTGGGCTGAGTTCACTAATTGGAACGCGTCTAGGTGTTTTTCTAACCTAATTTATTTGCGTGAGGATGGTTTTCAGAAAAAATCCCATGCAGTGACAATTGATGACTTCGAAGATGTGCCGCCCAACGATGAACTATCGTTACAAAAGGCTGCAACCTCTCAGCCAATAAGTGTGGCCATTGAAGCCTCCGGCATGGATTTCCAGTTCTACAAATCTGTAGGTCTTCCTAGAAATGTTTTATGCGTTTCTTCTTTTTGTTTAGTTCCTACAATCGACTTTATAACATGTTGCGGATAACAGGGTATATTCACGGGCGAATGCGGAACGGATCTGGATCATGGCGTGACATTGGTGGGTTATGGCTCAGCAGGCAAAGACTATTGGATTGTGAAAAACTCGTGGGGAACGAGCTGGGGAGAGAATGGGTATATTAGGATGGAACGGAATATTAACACCTCATCTGGGAAGTGCGGGATTGCCATGGAGGCATCCTATCCAATAAGGAAGAAGAATTATGCAGCTGGACCTGAAACGTCTGACCTTGCTAAGACAAAGTAACTGGAAGTAATGAGGTGGATACGATGCCATGGTTAGAAGCGTCCTGTGTCGTGAAACATATTAGAACAGTGTGTGTGAATATGGTTGGTTGAACGATCCGCACCATAGCAAATCTACATCGTGTCTTAGAATTAAATAAATCATTAATTTTGCTGTAGGAAGTTTATGTTGTGGAAGTAATTACGATAAGAAACCCCTTGTTAGATCTTTGAACCTCTGTATGGTTTGGTTTCTGTGAACTTTGTAAAATCTCCGCATATTTATTACCTTGGTTTGGATGCGTCTGAATACGCAATCAATACAATACAAAATGTAATTACCCATTATAAATAATAATTTGTTTTTCTTTAGTTGTCCACTTTTCAAACAATTGAATATATTTTTAAAATAATTAAACATATATATAATTTAATAATTTAACTTTGATTGTATTTATTTTATTTTTGTTTTTAAATTAAAAGTATAAAAGCTTACCAAAAAAAATAGTCTTTAAACAATTTATATTTATTTTTAATCTATTACTATATGTGTTTTATAATCTTTAATGGCATTGTTAGGTTCGAGGGTATGGTCCATGTTCCAGTGGTCAAAACGCTCCCATGGGAGCACTGCAGTTCCAATCGTTCAGGCCCCATAGTGTTGAAGGACGTCTCAAGTTAGCTCCGCAAGTTACATAAAAAAGTTTATTCAACCGGATTAAATGTTATGATGAGAGAAAGTTTACTCAACCCTATTAAATGTTATAATGAGAGCAAGGAGCAAGATTAGAACCCATGAAGAGACATAGAAAATTGTAATAGTTACCAGTGATTCATCTAATATAATAAAAATATATATTTAATGATATTGTTTCACTTTATTTTTATCTAGTAAGTGACATGCTCAGCTTGATGTGATGAGTTAAGTGAGACATCTAAAGCGCTTTTTGGATTCAAAGATTCAATGAAAGGTTCCAAAAACACACCTAAGTGTGATTTATGAACAAAACTTGTCCTTTTGACAAGCAACTTATTAGCTATGGTTAAAAACAATAATATTATTAGACTTTCACTTAAAAATTTCTAATTTATATTATAAGATTTTAAACAATATTGGATTTTAAATTCATTGTTACTTTTTCTTATTTTTAAAATTTAGTAGTACTTTTTTGCATGATGGTTTTCATTAGGGTATTTTTATCCAAATAGTAAAATATTACATTTGTTGCGAGCTCAACTAAATCATATGAAGCTTATTTTTTCATTGAAGTTATTTTTTATATATATATTATCTTTCTCAAAGCATTATATTTTTGCGAGACATCATTTTTATTAAGAGATAAAATTTTCCTTAGCTAATTCATGAACCTTAACAATAATTTTAATTTTTATCCAATTTGTGTATGTTTTTTAATATAAACATGTTTTCGTTCTTTTTTTGTTATAATTTTAATGCCAAGAAGAATTGTCCCAACCTCTACATAGTTATTTGTCGAATTTCAATATGATTTTAAGTAAGCAAAGAGAATTTTTCTTTTATTATTTCAAGAAACATCTTCGTTAGATTTTTATGGGTTTCCTTTAGAAGCACCATCAACATTAATTTTGATCAACTCAGTTTCCATATGTTTCCATTTTAAGATAGACCTCAACAAATCATTTTTGTATATTACATTCTCATTGATGACTCTTTAATTTTGATAAACTCAAGCAAAATATGTTTCCATTTTAAGATAGACCACAAGAAATAATTTTTGTATATTACATTCTCCTAGATGACTCTTTCCTGCATATTCCTCTATAGATGATATGTTTCATTATGAGCACCATTTCTATAATTTTATGCAAGAGAGACAATAACGTAGTTCTAAATATGGGTATGATTTTGAGATTTATTTTGAAAAATTCTTATTTCTTTTAAATCATAAATTACATCAAATAATCATAAGAAAAATCCTCCATAGAATTCATAAAGCTTTAGATTTAAAAAATAATCTAATATTGTATTCATTCTTTCACTGTTGATGGAGCTACCCAATATATTTTCACATTTTTTTCAACAAGTGATCCCAATGTTGCAAGTAAAGTATTAATCAAGAAGTAAAGTATATGATGCTTTTAGATCCTCTTCACATAAGGTACACTTGTAAGGTCCATGATATCAATTTTTGTCTATGCTCTCTCCTATAAGAATCTTACATTAGATTGCTAACCAAATGAATGTTGAGGCATCAAAGATAACCTCTAGTGACCAAATATTATTTCCAGAGAAATCAATAGGAGTGGAGAATTTTAATTGCTATAATACTCATATCTCAAATCGATCGAGTATCCATATTTTTTTGATAGATTACAAATTTAATTATTGTTCTCCAAAAAAAGACAAATAGAACATGAGGCATCATTTGGATCTTATTTTATATTTATTTTAGCTCCGTTCCTTCAACCCGTTACTAATAGAAGTCTATGATCTAGAGTTTTCACTCACATTAACAATATTATTTACTTTTGAATCTTTAGAAACTAGACGTGGCCAAGCCAGTGTTTTTTTATTTTGAATAAAAAATAAACGATCAAACATAAACTAAGCATCCTAATAAAAATCTTAAAGAATCTCCCATATTGTTTGACCATATAATATATTTCTTGAGCAATTACATATTATTTGATATGAAGTTCCATGTTAACAATCCTCTAGGTAGGGGTCATTTCCTAAAAAAAAATTATTGCATCAATAGAATGGATATATTTTTAAAATAATATTTCCCCACCTATTTCCTTGGTTTTTTAATAATCATCAGCTAATATTTTTGTACTAACACCAAAATCACAAGTTTATAATGTTGTAAACTTTCCTCCCCACTATTTTTTCTTTTACAAAAACCCTATACCATTTATAATGGGAAAAACTATTTTTTCCTCACATCATTTCCAACAAAGATATATTTAAATTATATCAAATTTAGATGCTATATTGATAATATTGAAAGTGAAATCATATATATAGGGATGGATTGCAATGTAGACTTTATGAGTTGTAGTTTGTTTTATCTATTTTTAATAACTTACGTTTTCAACTTGCAAAACATGATTTTATTCTTTGTAAAATTGAGTCCCAAATCCTCATGTTATTTCCTTTATTATATGAAGGAATATGGAAACATGTTAATGGAAATTTCAACTTTAAACCCTAAATTATCTATAAGAGTCCATTATAAATAAAGGATAGTGTTAATGGAAAAAACCCTAGCCACCACTCCGTCCTCTATATTATACTAAACATCATAAAGTAAACTAGGAGGTAATCCATTAGGGTCTATATCCTTATATCTTAATTATAAAGAGAATTGAATATACCTCTTATTTGTCTATTTACAATATTCTAAGATCGATGATAAAAGAACTATATTTTTTCTCTTTTATTTATCACCTAGTAATGTCTTACCTATTATTTCTTTTATAATAAGAATATAATACAAAAGGTCATTTTTTGCATTGTGGTTAACTGTATGAACTTATAGTTATTATAATTGATCTACCTTTTGTTGACAATATAATCGATTCATGGCCAAGGTCGACATTATATGATGTAAAATTAATATGCCTAAATGCATTCACTATACAATATATTAATTAATTCTAATAGTTTATTATCTAAGTAGTATGGGATCCAATTAACCTTTTCATGGTTAAACCCACTTTATAAATTGTAATTAACCTTAATCCCCCTTGTTATGTCCACTAAGGTCAAAATTTTATATGTAAATGGGTTTTTGATATTGCTATAAATATCCTCCTCCAACTCCTCATTTAATGGATCATAATATTGTAAATGCAATGTCTAGATTGTATAATGACTATTTATGGTCCCATGGATTCCCCCAAATATCAATGTTTATATACATTTTATTTTGTGTCTTTTATGCTTTTTGTATAAGATTTGGGTGGAAGGATCACTTATGTTCATTTCTATAAAATATTATGAATTTCAATATGGTATCTGGGTATGTGAGGAGCAGTTTCACTTGGTCACATAGAAATTTTATTTATAGCCTCCAATTTTTCTTTTGAATTCTTGGACATATTTATTTTCAAGGCTTCATAAAAAAATTTAACACAAGAAAAAGAGAAGCTTTATTTTCTCTCTCTTCGTTTATCATTAAGGTATTGCCAAACCCCTTTACAAAAACTCACTTTCATCTTTCACATCCTCAATTTTTTTAAAACAAATAAATCATAAAAAGAGATAAGGGGAACTTTTGAAAATTAAAATAGATTTTGGTGTCTTATTTTTGGGACACATTGACAACTTTGCACTGCCCCAACTACGTTGGTCATTAATAGAAGTTGTAACATTAATGTTGTTCTTCACAAGGAGTAGGTATTCTTTATAGAATTTTGTAGAGATACCAAGGATGCTAGTGGAAATGATTGTAAGGCATTATATGTGGGAGGTTGTGAGGTCAAATCATTGGCATACATTCATTTAGTGGGACAGGATACTTCATGGATGAGAGAAAGAACTTTGGATAATCAAAATTATAGATTAGAGAGTTTGATTATTCAGATGAGGAAGATATTATACCTATGTAGCACATGGTTTAGGATTTGAATCACAATTTTGTATGCTTAAAAATATTCCTCTTGTATCTAATAGTGTTATTTATAGAGGCATCATGTCATGGGTTCCAATTGGGTGCATATCCCAATCAGTCACTATTTCTTACCTGCGTCGTTTATGCCTCTAGTGTCCCTAGCTCAAATATTGATGAGGAAACTAATTGAGGTTCTATATTGTATTATCACTAGGATTCAAGGCATATGCATACTCCAAAGTACCACTATTCTCCAGCGTATGTTTCATGCCCTAGCTAGACCAAAGCACCCAATATTCATGAGACCTACGTTTGATTATTATTCTTCAAAATATCTAATTTGTATAATGAAGATTCATCTGACATGGAAATTGACTTGGTCCTCTTTTATATGATGCTAAACAAATTATTGTCATATGTATATCAACTTAATGAATTACAAAAAATCAAATCTCACAGTCACATATGTTGAGAGGACCGCATATGGCATGTAATAAGTGAAAGATACCATTGAAACATAGGTTGCTAAGTTGTTGTAGGCAATTGAATTTCTTATCTCTAAATTTTAGAGATTTGAAATTTTTATTTTTTGGATACACTATATTTCGGAGGCTATAATTTTTGCATGCAAAAGTGTTTTGAGCCCATATTTAAAATTATATGATTTATTGAGCTTTATATATTAGTAACATGAGTACATAGGCTTATTATGGTGTTGGAATTAAAGTTGTGGAAGATGGATCACAAAGCCCTAGTTACTCATATTAATGGGTATAATTATAGAATTTGGTGAACCAAAATGATTGTCATGTTATGTAGTAAGAACTTTTCATGCATATTTCAAGAGGATAAAATATTTGTTCCTTGTGAAAACACCCACCATCAAGGAGAAGAAGAGGCTTTTGATTTATTTTCCTTTCCAATTGACCTAGAGTTGCTTTTGCACATCAAATACAAGAGCAATGTTTTTAAAGTATGGTCAAAATTGGATGAGCTTTTTGTGAAAGTATATACTACCAAAGTAAGTCATCTCAAATGAGAGTTTTTGTCTCTTCAATTTTGTTAGGTTTGAAAATGTTAAGGACTATACTACGAGATTCAAGGCATAAGAGCATATATTGCATTTTCTCAATTTAAACAAAAGGATGATGTAAAGTATGGAATATGCCCTTGAAAATCCCTATCCCTCTTTTCAATTGTTAAACCTAATGGTTTATATAATTCCTATAATCTTGAAGTCTCAAAATATATACTCTTTATCAACATTTTCTCTTCTAGTTTATTTTTAGGGGGCAATGTCAAATTGTGGTTGGTCTCCACAAATACAAGATCATGCAAAGGAATTTAAATTTAAGGAGGATAATACATAAGGGCTCAAGGGATAGGGTATGTCTTTAAAGAATTAAAATACCACTTATAGATATTGTTAGAGTAAGGGACACGTAATGCAGAATTTTTTAAAATTACAAAGGATTGAAGCTCAGTTCTTAAATATTGATGGATATTTCCTAGGTCATGAGGGGGATATTAAAGGATTTTTCTCAATTGTAGAGGTACATTAGAGGATCCATTATGGGTTGAAGATATTATTATCACTAATGTCTTCTATCCTTGACTTTTCAAATTAAATTATAATGGGTTTTCAAAGGTGTAATTTGATTCATTGGGCAATACTAACATTATATGATATAATATTGATAGGCATAAGGGCATTCTTTGTACAATGTATTCATTCATTATATAATTTTTTTATATTAAGTCTTGTGAGTCATAATTAACCTGGTTATGGCTAGACCCACCTTATAACTTATAATTAACCTTAATCCTCCTTATAATGTTGACTTAGGTTAGATTTTATTAGGTATTTAAAGTTTTGGTATTGGTATATATACCCACTTCCACTCTTCATTGATGGATCAGAGTGTTGTGAATATAATCTATGACATAGATAGAGATTATTTACGATGCCTATGACCACCATAAAATCTTTGTGTCTCTCATTTTTTTTCTTTCATCACTTTTATGGTTTCTATATAATATTTGAGTGGATGGTTTGCTTCTATTTGTTTTTATAAAATATGAGAATGTTTTACAAAATTATTTTTGTAATTTCTTTTGACCTTCTCTCCTTTTCTACTTGTATAGTATTAGCCACTTTAAACATCCCTCTTTATACAAAGACCATAACAATATTTTCACTTAGAAGTTTCTTTTTTTTTAGTGGATGTTATTAGAATATTTATCCCCTTATTATAGTGATCTAATATATTTTTAAATTTGGGCATTTAGTTAGTGATCTTAGCCAAAGGACTAGTTGAACCAAAACAAATAATTTTGAGTTATAAAACATCAAGAAAAAGTGCAATTAAAAAATAATAGTGTATGTCCCTATAGGGACACCTCAACGGTATATCATTGGCATTTTGTCTCCATGATATTAGTTTGAATCATGAGGATGGAGACCCCTATGGTTGTGCCCCTAAGGAGTGTGACCTTCACTTGTTCCACTCGTTGTAATTTGTATTACTTTAACAAAAAAAGATAAAATGTATAACAGGATAAAACATAAAAATACATAACCAAAATATCATAATTTCTTATTTTTAGAATAAAGAATACAATGCAACCAATTTCTAAGAGGAGCAATGCTATCATATTACATCCATTATTTATACCTTTTATATTTTGAGGTGTGTCTATCTTATACACTATTTGGTATGTTTAAAACCCATCGTATTACATATGGAAGATCATGTAAATGGAAATATGATGGTCCACCCTCCCAATGTTATGCATAGAAAATAAAAACTATAGATATGTGACTTATAATTTTATATCTTATTTTCTACTAATGTGTTAGCATGACTAAAAGTGCGTTTTTGTTTTGAATATCTAAAATCATAAAATACTATCTTTGCAAAATGTTTTATTTTGTAAGTGAAGGTATTCTCATGCTCATTTTGTTTCCATACAGTTTCTTTAGCATGTATTTCTCCTTCAAAGTTTCAAATCTTCCTCTAAGCTTGGCAATGCGTCTTAAATGGATCAAAATAAAGTCATCACGACAAAGTTATACCCCAATAGTATTGATAGGACAAAAAAAAAAAGTTTTTCAATATTTTTTAATGTTTATGGGTATAAAGTCATAACAAAATGTTCTAGTTCTTTCTCTAATATTTTGAATAGATAAAACAAAGTCCGAAGGACAAAGTTATTCTGAAAAAGTTCACATGCTTGGATCACTAGTTGATTATTGGTTTTTGTACAAGGTTATACATTTTAGATGCTATAGTTTGTAAGCATTGTGTCTTTTATTCTTTAATGTCATTCATAATTTTAAGGAAAGAATTAAATTAGTTTATATTTAAAATAGGGGTCGTTGGGTTGTAAATTCTCTATAAGATTCATCATAATTGGTTAGTAGTCACATTTCATAATCTCAGTATTGTAAATGCAAGATAACATCTATTACTCTTGAATTCTTATGATGGAATTTCATTCCACACTTTTACGTCTTCATGGACATGATTTACTCTTATGAAAATTTGTTGTAGACAATTTGGAACCTTAAAAGCTCTTTTTGCCTTCACATTTTTTATATTTTTAATGAAAAAATAAACATTCTTAAAAAATAATATATTTTCCTTTTAGGTCCATTAGGTCCAACTCTAATGGACCTAATGGTTTAGGCTTTTAATGTGCTCTAATACAGACAAAATAGGTTGTATAACATACTTTTATATAAATAAATAACATTTCATGGTAAAAGATAAAAACTACTTTGTAATGACTATATAAACTATGACATATTAGTAAAAGATAAAAACTACTTTGTGTTAACTAAGTATACCTTCGTTAAATTTGTTATAAAATAAATTATGTTAAAAATCATTCAAAGACGACAATTTTTACACTAGATGATATTACTAATAAAATTAACTACTACGGCATGCCTTTTTTCCCTTCTCCAGTTGATGATTATGGGGTGCATGGTGTGATGTTTAAGATCCATGATCATGGGGTTCATGGTGTGATGTTTTAGATCCTTTATTAATTTTCTTTCCATGCTTTAATTTGTAACTGAATTAAATAGTTTTCGTTGGGTGATTGGAAATTTGTTTTTAAACCTTTATTTGTCCTACATATTGTATGCTGACACCGATTCTTTCCTTCATTCCAAAATAGTTGTAATTGAATGAAATAGCTTTTATTCGGTGATGGGGAATTTGTTTTCCAACCATTATCTGTCTTATATATTGTACACTAACACAGATTCTTTTCTTGCATTCCATGGAGATATAACGGAAAGAGGAAAAAATCGTTGATGCCCTCCGTAACTGTGATGGTGTTGTTAAATCCGTTTCCTTCCTATATAAAAGATGAAGGGTGCACATCATAAGCAATTAAGAACACTAATCCAAGTGAGCGCTGTTTACACGTATAACTAGTGATTGCGTTTTGGAGTTTGCGTGTAGGAGTCATCGATGTCACCTTGAACTTTCGACCAGTCCATCCCAATCTCGCCCTTTGTACATGGAACAAAGATTCAAATCAGTTAGCAAAATATCAACCAAAATAGACGTGGTCTACCTGGTTTATGTGGCCTTGTTCTACACGTATAGGAGTTGATTGGAAACCCCACTATTAAAAAATTGTAGGCTTAATTTTGAATTGTATTTATGTGAAAACAGAGGGACCTGAGATTAGAAAGAATACTGTCGCACATCAAACATCAGCCAATCATCAGCCGTTTACCAGGACCTCGTTATTTGCACTTGGACTGTTATGCATGCAACATCTGCTTATAAAGCACAGACTCTGCTCACTCCTCTTTCAAAGCATTGGATCCGCAGCCTTTTGTTTTGAGGTTGGGAAACGCTAAATAGCTAAATCCGTCAGTATAATTTTTAACGCGACTCAGGTGATTTAAATCTGTAATTTCAATGGGCAATTCATTATTTGCTCTGTGCGCGGTGTTGCTTCTCCTCTGCATTGAAAGGTCGAATTGCGCCAGCGAATATTTAGCAGTAGGATATGATCCCAATGATTTGGCTTCTGATGAATCAATCTTCCAGATTTACGAAAGCTGGCTGAACGAGCATGGGAAAACCTACAATGGTTTGGATGAGAAGCAGACGCGCTTCCACATATTCAAAAACAATTTGCTCCACATCGACTCTCAGAACCAGAAAAATCAATCGTATTTGCTCGGCCTCAACAAGTTCGCAGACCTCACCCATGACGAATTCAAGAGCATGTACTTGGGTACCCTTTTCCGTCCGTCCACACGCCGTGCCAAAAGCTCTCTGAGCCACCGTTATCAGTATACACAAGGCGTCCACCTACGTGAGAGTATGGACTGGAGGAATAAAGGCGCTGTGACGAATGTGAAGGATCAGGGCTCTTGCGGTAAGGAAGAACTGCTTTCTTAAATCTTCATTGACCAGTTTCGATTTTTGTTCATGAGTGTGCTGTGTTACGGTTTTCGTTGTTCTACAGGAAGTTGCTGGGCATTCTCAGCAATTGGAGCTGTTGAAGGGATTAATTACATTGCGACAAATAAATTGATATCTTTGTCGGAACAAGAACTTGTGGACTGTGACACTTCTTCCAACCAGGGGTGTAATGGAGGTCTGATGGATGATGCGTTTCAATTTATAATCGACAATGGCGGTATCGACAGTGAGGCCGATTATCCTTACCAGGCACGCGACAGTATCTGTGATATCAAGAAGGTATGGTAGTAAGGTTATTTTCGTGATCTAGGCGATACAATTATTCCTAAGGGTATAGGTATTGGGCTGAGTTCACTAATTGGAACGCGTCTAGGTGTTTTTCTAACCTAATTTATTTGCGTGAGGATGGTTTTCAGAAAAAATCCCATGCAGTGACAATTGATGACTTCGAAGATGTGCCGCCCAACGATGAACTATCGTTACAAAAGGCTGCAACCTCTCAGCCAATAAGTGTGGCCATTGAAGCCTCCGGCATGGATTTCCAGTTCTACAAATCTGTAGGTCTTCCTAGAAATGTTTTATGCGTTTCTTCTTTTTGTTTAGTTCCTACAATCGACTTTATAACATGTTGCGGATAACAGGGTATATTCACGGGCGAATGCGGAACGGATCTGGATCATGGCGTGACATTGGTGGGTTATGGCTCAGCAGGCAAAGACTATTGGATTGTGAAAAACTCGTGGGGAACGAGCTGGGGAGAGAATGGGTATATTAGGATGGAACGGAATATTAACACCTCATCTGGGAAGTGCGGGATTGCCATGGAGGCATCCTATCCAATAAGGAAGAAGAATTATGCAGCTGGACCTGAAACGTCTGACCTTGCTAAGACAAAGTAACTGGAAGTAATGAGGTGGATACGATGCCATGGTTAGAAGCGTCCTGTGTCGTGAAACATATTAGAACAGTGTGTGTGAATATGGCTGGTTGAACGATCCGCACCATAGCAAATCTACATCGTGTCTTAGAATTAAATAAATCATTAATTTTGCTGTAGGAAGTTTATGTTGTGGAAGTAATTACGATAAGAAACCCCTTGTTAGATCTTTGAACCTCTGTATGGTTTGGTTTCTGTGAACTTTGTAAAATCTCCGCATATTTATTACCTTGGTTTGGATGCGTCTGAATACGCAATCAATACAATACAAAATGTAATTACCCATTATAAATAATAATTTGTTTTTCTTTAGCTGTCCACTTTTCAAACAATTGAATATATTTTTAAAATAATTAAACATATATATAATTTAATAATTTAACTTTGATTGTATTTATTTTATTTTTGTTTTTAAATTAAAAGTATAAAAGCTTACAAAAAAAAGAATAGTCTTTAAACAATTTATATTTATTTTTAATCTATTACTATATGTGTTTTATAATCTTTAATGGCATTGTTAGGTTCGAGGGTATGGTCCATGTTCCAGTGGTCAAAACACTCCCATGGGAGCACGAAGACTGCAGTTCCAATCGTTCAGGCCTGTAGTGTTGAAGGGGGGCTCTGGTTGGTTCCGCTAGTTACATAAAAAAGTTTATTCAACCGGATTAAATGTTATGATGAGAGAAAGTTTACTCAACCCTATTAAATGTTATAATGAGAGCAAGGAGCAAGATTAGAACCCATGAAGAGACATAGAAAATTGTAATAGTTACCAGTGATTCATCTAATATAATAAAAAAATATATTTAATGATATTGTTTCACTTTATTTTTATCTAGTAAGTGACATGCTCAGCTTGATGTGATGAGTTAAGTGAGACATCTAAAGCACTTTTTGGATTCAAAGATTCAATGAAAGGTTCCAAAAACACACCTAAGTGTGATTTATGAACAAAACTTGTCCTTTTGACAAGCAACTTATTAGCTATGGTTAAAAACAATAATATTATTAGACTTTCACTTAAAAATTTCTAATTTATATTATAAGATTTTAAACAATATTGGATTTTAAATTCATTGTTAATTTTTCTTATTTTTAAACGTTAGTAGTACTTTTTTGCATGATGGTTTTCATTAGGGTATTTTTATCAAAATAGTAAAATATTACATTTGTTGCGAGCTCAACTAAATCATATGAAGCTTATTTTTTCATTGAAGTTATTTTATATATATATATATATATTATCTTTCTCAAAGCATTATATTTTTGCAAACATCATTTTTATTAAGAAATAAAATTTTCCTTAGCTAATTCATTAACCTTAACAATAATTTTAAGTTTTATCCAATTTGTGTATGTTTTTTAATATAAACATGTTTTCATTCTTTTTTTGTTATAATTTTAATGCCAAGAAGAATTGTCCCAACCTCTACATAGTTATTTTTCGAATTTCAATATGATTTTAAGTAAGCAAAGAGAATTTTTCTTTTATTATTTCAAGAAAAATCTTCGTTAGATTTTTATGGGTTTCCTTTAGAAGCACCATCAACATTGGGTTTCCTTTAGAAGCACCATCAACATTAATTTTGATCAACTCAGTTTCCATATGTTTCCATTTTAAGATAGACCTCAACAAATCATTTTTGTATATTACATTCTCATTGATGACTCTTTAATTTTGATAAACTCAAGAAAAATATGTTTCCATTTTAAGATAGACCACAAGAAATAATTTTTGTATATTACATTCTCCTAGATGACTCTTTCCTGCATATTCCTCTATAGATGATATGTTTCATTATGAGCACCATTTCTATAATTTTATGCAAGAGAGACAATAATGTAGTTCTAAATATGGGTATGATTTTGAGATTTATTTTGAAAAATTCTTATTTCTTTTAAATCATAAATTACATAAAATAATCATAAGAAAAATCCTCCATAGAATTCATAAAGCTTTAGATGTAAAAAATAATCTAATATTGTATTCATTCTTTCACTGTTGATGGAGCTACCCAATATATTTTCACATTTTTTTCAACAAGTGATCTCAATGTTGCAAGTAAAGTATTAATCAAGAAGTAAAGTATATGATGCTTTTAGATCCTCTTCACATAAGGTACACTTGTAAGGTCCATGATATCAATTTTTGTCTATGCTCTCTCCTATAAGAATCTTACATTAGATTGCTAACCAAATGAATGTTGAGGCATCAAAGATAACCTCTAGTGACTAAATATTATTTCCAAAGAAATCAATAGGAGTGGAGAATTTTAATTGCTATAATACTCATATCTCAAATCGATCGAGTATCCATCTTTTTTTGATAGATTACAAATTTAATTATTGTTCTCCAAAAAAAGACAAATAGAACATGAGGCATCATTTGGATCTTATTTTCTATTTATTTTAGCTCTGTTCCTTCAACCCGTTACTAATAGAAGTCTATGATCTAGAGTTTTCACTCACATTAACAATATTATTTACTTTTGAATCTTTAGAAACTAGACGTGGCCAAGCTAGTGTTTTTTTATTTTGAATAAAAAATAAACGATCAAACATAAACTAAGCATCCTAATAAAAATCTTAAAGAATCTCCCATATTGTTTGACCGTATAATATATTTCTTGAGCAATTACATATTATTTGATATGAAGTTCCATGTTAACAATCCTCTAGGTAGGGGTCATTTCCTAAAAAAAAATTATTGCATCAATAGAATGGATATATTTTTAAAATAATATTTCCCCACCTATTTCCTTGGTTTTTTAATAATCATCAGCTAATATTTTTGTACTAACACCAAAATCACAAGTTTATAATATTGTAAACTTTCCTCCCCACTATTTTCTCTTTTACAAAAACCCTATACCATTTATAATGGGAAAAACTATTTTTTCCTCACATCATTTCCAACAAAGATATATTTAAATTATATCAAATTTAGATGCTATATTGATAATATTGAAAGTGAAATCATATATATAGGGATGGATTGCAATGTAGACTTTATGAGTTGTAGTTTTTTTTTATCTATTTTTAATAACTTACATTTTCGACTTGCAAAACATGATTTTATTTCCTTTATTATATGAAGGAATATGGAAACATGTTAATGGAAATTTCAACTTTAAACCCTAAATTATCTATAAGAGTCCATTATAAATAAAGGATAGTGTTAATGGAAAAAATCCTAGCCACCACTCCGTCCTCTATATTATACTAAATATCATAAAGTAAACTAGGAGGTAATCCATTAGGGTCTATATCCTTATATCTTAATTATAAAGAGAATTGAATATACCTCTTATTTGTCTATTTACAGTATTCTAAGATCGATGCTAAAAGAACTATATTTTTTCTCTTTTGTTTATCACCTAGTAATGTCTTACCTATTATTTCATTTATAATAAGAATATAATACAAAAGGTCATTTTTTGCATTGTGGTTAATTGTATGAACTTATAGTTATTATAATTGATCTACCTTTTGTTGACAATATAATTGATTCATGGCCAAGGTCGACATTATATGATGTAAAATTAATATGCCTAAATGCATTCACTATACAATATATTAATTAATTCTAATAGTTTATTATCTAAGTAGTATGGGATAAAATTAACCTTTTCATGGTTAAACCCACTTTATAAATTGTAATTAACCTTAATCCCCCTTGTTATGTCCACTAAGGTCAAAATTTTATATGTAAATGGGTTTTTGATGTTGCTATAAATATCCTCCTCCAACTCCTCATTTAATGGATCATAATATTGTAAATGCAATGTCTAGATTGTATAATGACTATTTATGGTCCCATGGATTCCCCCAAATATCAATGTTTATATACATTTTATTTTGTGTCTTTTATGCTTTTTGTATAAGATTTGGGTGGAAGGATCACTTATGTTCATTTCTATAAAATATTATGAATTTCAATATGGTATTTGGGTATGTGAGGAGCAGTTTCACTTGGTCACATAGAAATTTTATTTAGAGCCTCCAATTTTTCTTTTGAATTCTTGGACATATTTATTTTCAAGGCTTCATAAAAAAATTTAACATAAGATTGACTGTATATTTAGGGCCTCCAATTTTTCTTTTGAATTCTAATTATATGATGTATGCATATGGAATGAATGAAATAAGTTGTTGATAACTTGTTGATGGCACCATAAATTGTACAAGATTGACTGGCTGTCTGTACTTATGTGATGACTTTGTGGAATGACTTTGCATGTGATAACTTTGTTTTTGTATTTTTTTGTATTTTCTGATGGGATGTACGTAATGAAATGTACCAGTTGTTGTAAAATGTAGTTAAGCTTTTCTAAGATTCAGATATTTTAACTAACTAGCCAAAACTGTACATTTATCTCACAAGACTTTTGAACAAGGTATAAATAAAATGTGAGTTTGACCAAGTTATTTCACATCCCTATGTGTGCAATTGAGTTCTTTTATGTGGTATTTGTCAGGATACCGCTAGTGCCAGATAGGCTTTCAATCAAACTTGTAATGAGGATCACCTAATTAGCTCCACTAACTTCGTTGTTGTATTTAGTAAGATTAATCCACATGACAATCTAAGGTTCCATAAGCTAGCTCATCCACATGCAAACATTAGTCTGCTCACACGCAAAGCTAATGTGATCACCTAGATGTTTTTTTGAATGCTAAGAATTCCAAGGATTCGAGCTCAAGCATCTTGTATTTACTCAACATGTTAGGATACTTGCTCGTATGCATAGTGATAAAAATCACTGTTTATTTTTTATTATGCATTGTGAATAGCGGTGATAACCACTGTTATTTGATTGTGCATTTTGAGCTTCGTAATGTTGAGCTTGTAGGTTTGTGGGTTGTGAATGGAATTGATCCTTTTAGGCCTTGGGGATGACTACCCATCCTATTCATGGACGTGTAGTATGAATCCTTACGACTTAGGGAACCAAAGGGGATTAGGGATATTATGAAGTAAGGGCACTGATCTTTTAGACCTTGGGGATGACTACCCATCCTTTTCAAGGGTGTGTAGTATGAATCCTTACAACTTTGGATACCAACGGTGATTGTGATGATGGCTTGTGGGGATTTAGTTTTTTGAATGGCATTGATCCTTTTAGACCTTGGAGATGACTACCCATCCTTGTCAGGGGCATATAGTATGAATCCTTACGACTTTGGGGACCAATGGTGATTGGGATTTTTGCTAGTGGTGAAAACCACTCTTTATTAGGGGGAATTGATGGGGAAGAGCTTGTCCTTTTGTCAATTCTCAGCATTCTCAAACCATTCGCACAGGGGTATGAACAGGCTAATATTTCACCTATGGTATCCTAGACTGCTTTGTAGTTTTCATATTTTGTTCACACAACTAGGGAATTAGTTTATGTGTTTTAACTTGTGTAGGGATGTTACATAACAAGACGTGACCCAAGTAAAACTTTCCCTTGTAAAATTTGTTTAACTTTGTATGGTTTTTGGCTAGAGATTTAAAGACAGCTGAATGATGAAAACCCTACATACATTAGGAGACAACTAACTATGCTAAAAATGGGGATGATGTTATTATGGATGTATGTGTTTATAAAATGGGTGAAATGTGGACAATGAAGGAATTTTCGAGCAATTACAGTCTATGGTGTTTGGGACATGTATGACCAACAAATATGCAATGGATGGATGTGATGCCTAATGCAACTTATATTTTTGTATTTTGATTTTTAAGAGTATGAATGGAAGTGAGATGCAATTTTTTTTGTTATTTTTGATGATTTTACTATTTTTGGTTGTTTTTGAATATTTTTTTTGACCAAGCAGTCATGGGTACCCTTGGAGCTTTTGATTTGATCGAAGGTTTTATGGACACCTTTAGGGCATTTTGGGTTTGACCAAGTGATTATGGGAATCCTTGGAGCTTTTAGTTTGACCAAAGGGTTTATGGAAACCTTTGGGGTATTTTGGGTTTGACCAAGCGATTGTGGGAATCCTTGGAGCTTTTGGGTGGACTATGTCTCTCTCTAAATGTGGAATGGCCTCAAATGACTGATGTTCAAGGGTTCTATTTCCTTTATTCCTTCAATAGAGGCGAGCCGATATGTTCCAGGTCTTATTTTACTATCAATCACATAAGGACCTAACCAGTTTGCCACGAACTTGTCCCATAGATGGGGCAGCAAATTAGAGTTTTGTTGGTTCTCTTTTAAGACCAAGTCACCAACATAAAAGTCCCTCAGGTGAACCTTTCTATTGTATGCTTTCTTAAGTCGCTCTTGATAGATACGCAAATGCTCAAGAGCATTGACGCATCATTCGTCGAGCAACGTAAGTTGGTCTAACTGGTCCTATCGTGTAGTGTCATCATCGATGAACTCTTGCATTGATATGCGCAGTGAAGGGATTTCCAACTCGAGAGGCATGATTGCCTCGGAGCCATACACTAGCAAAAATAGAGTTGCCCCAGTGGGCGTCTGAATGCTAGTGTGATAAGCCCATAGGGAAAGTGGTATTTGAATGTGCCAATCATTATGACTATCTACGATGGTCTTTTTGAGGATGGTGACTAGTGTTTTGTTTGATGCCTCTGCTTGCCCATTTGCCTATAGATAATAGGGTGTCAAAAAACTATGCTAAATCTTGTACTTTTTTGTCAAAGCATGCACATATTTATTCTTGAATGACGTCCCATTATCTGATATTATCTTAGATGGAATACCAAAATGACATATGATGTTATGCAAAATAAACTCCGCAATACGGGGTCCAGTTGTAGAGGTTAGCGGAATTGCTTCCACCCACTTGGTGAAGTACTATGTGGCCATGATGATGAACGTGTTATGGCTTGACGATGCAGGGGAGATATTTCCTATTAGATCAAATCGCCACTGCAAAAAAGGCCAAGCCGATTGGATTGGTTGCAAGGCCTAAGAAGGTATGTGTGTCAAATTGGCATGGTGTTGACACTTCACGTACTTCTTTACATACGCGCAACAATCTCACTCTAAATATGGCCAATAATAGCCCATGTAGAGAATGCGCTTTGTGATGGCCATACCGCTGAAATTTCCCTCGCATAATTAAGGTATTTATTTTCAAGTCTTCATAAAAAAATTTAACACAAGAAATAGAGAAGTTTTATTTTCTCTCTCTTCCTTTATCATTAAGGTATTGCCAAATTCCTATAGAAAAAATCACTTTTATCTTTCACATCCTCAATTTTTTTAAAACAAATAAATCATAAAAAGAGAGAAGGGGCACTTTTTGAAAATTAAAATGGATTTTGGTGTCTTCTTTTTAGGACACATTGACAACTTTGCACTGCCCCAACTACGTTTGTCATTAATATAAGTTGGAACATTAATGTTGTTCTTCACAAGGAGTAGGTATTCTTTATAGAATGTTATAGAGATACCAAGGATGCCAGTGGAAATGATTGTAAGGCATTCTATGTGGGAGGTTGTGAGGTCAAATCATTGGCATACATTCATTTAGTGGGACAAGATACTTCATGGATGAGAGAAAGAACTTTGGATAATCAAAATTATAGATTAGAGAGTTTGATTATTCATATGAGGAAGATATTATACCTATGTAGCACATGGTTTAGGATTTGAATCACAATTTTGTATGCTTAAAAATGTTCCTCTTGTATCTAATAGTGTTATTTATAGAGGCATCATGTCATGGGTTCCAATTGGGTGCATATCCTAATCAGTCACTATTTCTTACCTGCGTCATTTATGCATCTAGTGTCCCTAGGTCAAATATTGTAGAGGAAACTTATTGATGTTTTGTATTGTATTATCACTAGGATTCAAAGCATATGCATGTTCTAAAGTACCACTATTATCCAACGTATGTTTCATGCCCTAGCTAGACCAAAGCACCCAATATTCATGAGACCTATGTTTGATTATTATTCTTGAAAACATCTAATTTGTATAATGAAGATTCATCTAACCTGGAAATTGACTTGGTCCTCTTTTATATGATGCTAAACAATTTTTTGTCATATGTATATCAGCTTAATGAATTATAAAAAATCAAATCTCATAGTCACATAAGCTGAGACGACCTCATATGGCATGTAATAAGTGAAAGATACCATTGAAACATAGGTTTCTAAGTTGTTGTAGGCAATTGAATTTCTTATCTCTAAATTTTAGAGATTTGAAATTTTTATTTTTTGGATACACTATATTTCGTAGGCTATAACTTTTGCATGCAAAAGTGTTTTGAGCCCATATTTAAAATTATATGATTTATTGAGCTCTATATATTAGTAGCATGAGTACATAGGCTTATTATGGTGTTGGAAATCAAGTTGTGGAAGATGGATCACAAAGCCCTAGTTACTCATATTAATGGGTATAATTATTGAATTTGGTGAACCAAAATGATTGTCATGTTATGTAGTAAGAACTTTTCATGCATATTTCAAGAGGATAAAATATTTGTTCCCTGTGAAAATACCCACCATCAAGTACAAGAAGAGGCTTTTGGTTTATTTTCCTTTCCAATTGACCTAGATTTGCTTTTGCACATCAAATACAAGAGCAATTTTGTTAAAGTATAGTCAAAATTGGATGAGCTTTTTGTGAAAGTAGATACTACCAAAGTAAGTCATCTCAAATAAGATTTTTTCTCTCTTCAATTTTGTTAGGTTTGAAAATTTTAAGGACTATACTATGAGATTCAAGGCATAAGAGCATATTGAAAGCATGAGGATACGGAAACAAAAAGTAAAAGCCAAGATGTGATGCGAACGAAACAAAAGGTAACGCTAAATCCTATGAATTGAAAGTGCATGAAAGGAAAGATGCATGAACGACTCGAAACCACATAAAAAGACAATATGGAATACAACCCTTTTCATTAATATGTTTTAGAACTCAGTTACAATTCACCTCCTCCCTTTTCATGGTCTAGGAGAGTTAAATGTGTTCTTGTTACACCCATGGATGCTATTCCTTCTTCCACGTGCCCACATGTAAAATGGGCAAACCAAATGTCGCCACCGCTTGCGTTGATGAATATTGACTCCTTGTTGCTCCTCTAATTTCTAGATCCTACATTCAAGGAAACAAAAAATAGTCAGTAGCACCTATAGATAAAATGAAACATGCAATCCCCACACCTTCAATTAGCACATGCAAAATATAAATAAAACGATAACTGAAATAGATCCAAATGAACTGAAAACTTTACAAGGGCATCAAAACATCACAAGGAAGACACTGTAAATGGAACATTCAGGAAATTTGCCATAGATTCATATTAGCTCCGACGTGGGACGAATAGACTTGCAACAAAGTGTCAAAAAGCACTGTCCCAAATGTCACACCTCGAAAGCTCCAAATCACCTACAAAGTTAGGGTTAGCTAATTGGGGGTATTTTGGGAAGTGATTTTTGACACTTTATTACAAGTCTATTCATCCCGCCCTGGAGCAAATACAAATCTATGGTGAATTTCCTGACTGTTCCATTTGTAGTGTCTTTCTTGTGATGTTTTGCAAGTTTTTAGTTCATTTGGATCTATTTTAGTTATCATTTTATTTATATTTTGCATGTGCTAATTGAAGGCATGGGGATTGCATGTTTTATTTTATCTATAGGTGCTACTAACTATTTTCTATTTCCTTGAACATAGGATCTGGACATTAGAGGAGCAACAAGGAGTCAATATTCATCAACGCAAGCGGCGATGACGTTTGGTCCACCCATTTTACATGTGGGCACACGAAAGAAGGAATATCATCCATGGGTGTAACAAGAACACATTTAACACTCCTAGGCACTGAAAAGGGAGGAGGAAAATTGTAACCGAGTTTTGAAACATATTAATGAAAAGGTTTGTATTCCATATTGGCTTTTTATGTGGTTTCGAGTCGTTCATGCCTCTTTCCTTTCATGCACTTTCAATTCATAGCATTTAGCGTTACCTTTTGTTTCGTTCACATTGCATCTTGGTTTTTCCTTTTTGTTTATGTATCCTTGTGCTTTCAGTGGCGATCACTATGGGACATTGTGGCTAAATGTTTGGGTTTGGTCTCAGATTTGTGCTTCCAATAATCACCCAATAACCTCTCTCCAAAAGAGAGATCAAGGATGTGAAAGGCACAAATCAAAAGGTGTGTGTGTGGATGTAAAACAATAACACTTCATTGCTCAAAATGCTCCCTTTCTCCTCCTCTTTTTTGGGTGAGAAGTCTCACCAATTTATAGACCTAGGCTCTCTCTCTTTGAATGCGCATGCGAGGGCGCCACTTGAGTTGCTTGTCCTATTTTTAGAGAAAAATTTATTCCCTGATTTAGAGTCTCCTTGCACGAGGCCTCCAAAATCAAATACATGCATGACTAAAGTCTATCTCCTTGATTTGAAGTCATTCCTCGCAATTGCATGGCCTGAAGCTATAGTTAATTGGCAAACTTGTCGAGGTTTGACTTTTTTCCAGTCAAACCTGCTATTCGCCCCACCCTGGGGTGAATGTTGATAATCATCCCTAGGTGAGAAGAATACCAATTTGTAATCGTCCCTGGGTGGGACGAGTAGAGAGCAGAGTGCCAAAAGGGTGCCAAATTGACCTTTGACCTTACAAACTATTGTGGGAGTGTTTAGGACCATTGTTTAACCTCTAGGGACTTCCATAGGGGCTGTGTGTGTCAATGCGATCAACGTTTATCGTCACATAATCAGATTGGTGTTGTTTTGGTGTCTACAAATGCTCCTTTTTGGGAAGTGTTGTGCAAAGCACAACGTTGAGAAAAAATAGATAACCAAAGCACTAATGATTAGGGTTTATCAATAACCTAACCAAATCTTGATGCCCCAAGTATGGAAAGGGCATGCATTCTCAAATCCTTGCTTCTGACAAGCTAAGGATCTTAATTCAAGTGTTAACCTTTTTCGGTGAGGTGTTACTTGATCTTGGACATTGTTCAGTCATGAATAGACAAAGGGCACAACCTTTTGTCTGTGGGAACCTTGAGTTCATGATTCACGAATGCCAAGTTTTTGATCAGCTTATGATTATTTCTTGTTTTATGCCCCAAGTAGGAGCGTGATTGTCTTTGTCAATTATCTTTTGAATGCGTGCCATTTCCTTGATTGGGTGTGTTTTTGTTGATTAGTGACTAAGTGTGACTACCCCCTCAGGCGACGAATCGATGAGGGAATGACCAACATGAGAAAAGCGACAAGTCGCTTAATCTAAGATGACTTATGTAAGGGTGCCTTTAGTTGTCTTCCATTGAATGCTTAAGTAGTTTTCAAACATTCTGACCTAATTTTGGTGGGTTTTAACACTGTTTATGATGCATTTTGGAGCTAAAATTGTCAAAAATACGTCCTCCCATGGAGTGGTATGGCTATGGTAGCCTTCTTAGGGAGTAGGATAGTGAAAATTTGTGACCCCAACATCTTTTTTGGATGCCAAGAATGTCAGGTGCAAAGGCACCTTTGTTCGGCAATGTTATTGCTATTTTTGGTTAGGTTTTGACCCTTTTTGTGATGCATTTTGGAGTTGAAAATCCGTCCTCTCGTGGAGCGGTCCGGCTATGGTAGAATTATTAGGGAGTAGGATAGTGACAATTTGTGACCCAAATGTCTTTTTTGGATGCCACAAATGTCAGGCGTAAAGGCGCCTTCGTTCGACAATGTTATTGTTATTTTTTGTTGGGTTTTGACCATTTTGTGATGCCATTTGGGGATGAAATTCTCAAAAATTCGTCCCCCGTGGAGCAGTCCAGCTATGATAGCCTTCTTAGGGAGTAGGATAGCGAGTAATTGTAACCCCGACTTCTATTTTACATGCCCGAAATTTCAATTGCAAAAGCACTCTTATTGGACAATTTTATTGCTATTTTTTGTGCATTTTGGTGCAGTTTTTGCTATTTTTGAATTTTTTGCTTTGTAATCATCTCTGGGTGGGACGAATACCTATTTAGTAATTTTTCCAGGGGTGAAACGAGCACTAACTAGAGTGCTCATCCCAGGGAGGAATTATTATAGGCTCAAAATGCCTATTTAAGGGCCAAAACTGGGTTTTGGGCTCATTTGCATTTGTTTTTCCTGGCGATTTGGAGCTCTGATGAGGAGGAGGTCAATTCTGCGAAGCGAATCACTACAAAAATTTTCCCGCAACCATGAGTTCATGGACCATATCATCAAGCGACAGAGCTGAAGTGAGACCAGTGAGTGTTCTTCCTCTTTATTGTTTGTTTGTTACAGTTTGTAAAATGACAATTTAGTTAATTTTGTCTTTGTGTTTTGTTTTCAATTTAAAACGAAAACCCTAGTTAAATGTGTGTTGTGATGTGTGAATTTTTGTCGTATGGCTTCATTAAAACTTAGGTTAAAATGTTAGTGGAAACCATGTGGATTTGACATTTGTGATAAACTAAAAGAAACCCTAGTCTAACAAAAATCAAAACTTAGCTTAAAACATAAGGTAACCCTAGTGAAACAAAGATCAAAAGTTAGTTTAAAACTTAGCTTAAAAACTTAGTTTAAAATGGGTATGTAGGGGGCGATGGCTGATTGGTCGGCATGGGACTGAGTAGGATTTATTCACGTATGGTCGGGTGACATGACAGTTTGGGGTGCGCCAGGGGTTTCCTGGTGAGCCCTTGATCTATCAACATCGAGGTGACGAGAGGACTCTGGTATGGCCAGTCATTGCACCGTTGGGTGAGTATTCAGATACAGCGATTGACATCCCAGACATGGATGACATAGAGGTTATCGCTGAGTATGACCAGTGGTGGAATTTGTGATGATGGCAAGGCGAGGGGCCTCTAGGGGGTGTAGAGGTGGTAGCAGCAGGGGGTGATGATGTAGAGGCATTAGGAGAGGGCTGGGGGTTCTGCTCGAGGATGTGGACATGGTAGAGGTGGATGATTTTAGGGGGGATTTTGGGGTTCCAGATCAATCGGAGATGTAGGACATCTCGGAGCAATGGGAGCCAGAGCAGGTTGTTGTGCTAGAGACACCAATGCCTCAGGCAGTTTTGGAGGACATGAAGGCAGGGTTGCATGCTGAGAATGCATGATTGGTGGGGCTGCTATGGAGGTGGGATGAGGAGCTGGGGGAGGCTCTACAGGAGAGGTATCTCCTACAAACTCAATTTATTGAGCAAAATAATGCATTTTATGTGTACCACCGATGGGAGGGGGATACCGATGCTGCACGAGAGAGGGATCTCCTATGAACATAGCTGGTAGAGTGCAATGAGAATTTGGCTATGTATCACAAATGAGAGATGGACTTTGTGCGACATCGGTTGGAGTTAGAGGCAAATATTAACCACCTCAATGGGTGGATCCTTGTGTTGAGTGGAGGTGGATCATCGTGTTTCTCGAGAGGGAGTGATACAGAGTAGTCAGCATCCTCTCAATGCAGGCGTCTGGATGAGGGGGGCTCTAGTAGGCATGATGTGGGGGCTAGAAGTAGCTGCCCTAAGGGGTCCCATAAGACCCACACCATGGGGGGTAATTCCCGTCGCATCGATCCAACGTGATCATGGTGGCCGACGCCCTAGGCTTAGGGGTTTTGAGCTTTTGGATTTTTTTGCGAGGTTAGAGGACCAGTTTATTGTAGCCTGCGGGCATTTTTTTTTATGATATATATATATATATATTCAGATGACGTTCTTTGTGTTTATACACTTGTCATGGTTTTTTTTTCTGCTTATGCATAGTTATTTATGATGATGTATGCATGTGGTATTATGAATGAGATGTTTCTAATTATATGATGTATGCATATGGAATGAATGAAATTAGTTGTTGATAACTTGTCGATGGCACCATAAATTGTACAATATTGACTGGTTGTTTGTACTTATGTGATGACTTTGTGGAATGACTTTGCATGTGATAACTTTATTTTTGTATTTTTTTTGTATTTGTTGATAGGGATGTACGTAATGAAATGTACCAGTTGTTGTAAAATTTAGTTAAGTTTTTCTAAGATTCAGATATTTTAACTAACTAGTCAAAACTGTACATTTATCTTGCAAGACTTTTGAACAAGGTATAAATCAAACGTGAGTTTGACCAAGTTATTTCACATCCCTGTGTGTGCAATTGAGTTCTTCTATGTGGTATTTGTCAGGATACCGCCAGTTCCAGATAGGTTGTCAACCAAACCTGTACTGAGGATCACGTAATTAGCTCCACTAAATCCGTTGTTTTATTTAGTAAGATTAATCCACGGGACAATCTAAGGTTCCATAAGCTAGCTCATCCACATGCAAACATTGGTCTGCTCACATGCAAATCTAATGTGATCACCTAGATGGTTTTTCAAATGCTGAGAATTCCAAGGATTCGAGCTCAGGCATCTTGTATTTGCTCAACATGTTAGGATACTTGCTCGTATGCATAGTGATAAAAATCACTGTTTATTTTTCTCTTTGTTTTTTTATTTTTGAGTGAGGGTTTTGAATAGTGGTGATAACCACTGTTATTTGATTGTGCATTTTGAGCTTCATAAGGTTGAGCTTGTAGGTTTGTGGGTTGTGAATGGCATTGATCCTTTTAGGCCTTGGGGATGACTACCCATCTTGTTCAGGGATGTGTAGTACAAATCCTTACGACTTGGGGAACCAAAGGGTATTAGGGATATTATGAAGTAAGGGCACTGATATTTTAGGCCTTGGGGATGACTACTCATCCTTGTCAGGGGTGTGTAGTATGAATCCTTACAACTTTGGATACCAACGATGATTGTGATGATGGCTTGTGGGGATTTTGTTTTTTGAATGGCATTGATTCTTTTAGGCCTTGGGGATAACTACCCATCCTTTTTAGGGGCATATAGTATGAATCCTTATGAATTTGGGGACCAACGGTGATTGGGATTTTTGCTAGTGGTGAAAACCACCGTTTATTAGGGGGAATTGATGGGGAAGAGCTTGTCCTTTTATCAATTCTCAGCATTCTCAAACCATTCGCACAGGGGGATGAATAGGCTAATCTTTCACCTATGGTATCCTAGACTACTTTGTAGTTTTCATCTTTCGTTCACACAACTGGGGAATTAGTTTATGTGTTTTAACTTGTGTAGGGATGTTACATAACAAGGTGTGACCCAAGTAAAACTTTCCCTTGTAAAATCTGTTTAACTTTGTATAGTTTTTGGCTAGAGATTTAAAGACAACTGAATGATGAAAACCCTACATACATTAGGAGACAACTGACTATGCTAAAAATGGGGATGATGTTATTATGGATGTATGTGTTTATAAAATGGGTGAAATGTGGACAATGAAGGAATTGCCAAGAAATTACAGTCTATGGTGTTTGGGACATGTATGACCAGCAAATATGTAATGGATGGATGCAATGCCTAATGCAACTTATATTTTTGTACTTTGATTTTTACGAGTATGCATGGAAGTGAGATGCAATTTTTTTTGTTATTTTTGATGATTTTACTATTTTTGGTTGTTTTTGAATATTTTTTTTGACCAAGCAGTTATGGGTACCCTTGGAGCTTTTGATTTGACCAAAGGGTTTATGGACACCTTTGGGGCATTTTGGGTTTGACCAATCAATTGTGGGAATCCTTGGAGCTTTTAGTTTGACCAAAGAGTTTATGGAAACCTTTGGGGTATTTTGTGTTTGACCAAGTGATTGTGGGAATCCTTGGAGCTTTTGGGTGGACTATGGCTCTCTCTAAATGTGGAATGGCCTCAAATGACTGATGTTCAAGGGTTCTAGTTCCTTTATTACTTCAAGAGAGGCAAGCCCATATGTTCCAGGTCATATTTCACTGTCAATCACATAAGGACCTAACCAGTTTGTCATAAACTTGTCCCATAGATGGGGCAGCAAATTAGAGTTTTGTTGGTTGTCTTTTAAGACCAAGTCACCAACCTAAAAGTCCCTCAGGTGAACGTTCCTATTGTATGCTTTCTTAAGTCACTCTTGATAGATACACAAATGCTCAAGAGCATTGATGCATCGTTCATTGAGCAACATAAGTTGGTCTAACCGGGCCTACCGTGCAGTGTCATCATCGATGAACTCTTGCATTGATATGCGTAGTGAAGGGATTTCCAACTCGAGAGGCATGACTACCTCGGAGTCATACACTAGTGAAAATGGAGTTGCCCCAGGGGGTGTCTAAATGCTAGTGCGATAAGCCCATAGGGCAAGTGGGATTTGAATGTGCCAATCCTTATGACTATCTACGATGGTCTTTTTGAGGATGGTGACTAGCATTTTGTTTGACGCCTCTACTTGCCCATT
The DNA here is from genome assembly GCA_028583015.1 of Wollemia nobilis. NCBI lineage: Eukaryota > Viridiplantae > Streptophyta > Pinopsida > Araucariales > Araucariaceae > Wollemia > Wollemia nobilis. The sequence goes on along the minus strand of JAQPPZ010016915.1, from coordinate 7,010,738 downwards.
TGTCTATGGATAATAGGGTGTCAAAAAACTATGTTGAATCTTCTACTTTGTTGTCAAAGCACACACATAATTATTCTTGAATGACGTCCCATTATCCGAGATTATCTTGGATGGAATACCAAAATGACATATGATGTTATGCAAAATAAACTCTGTAATGCGGGATCCAGTTGTAGAGGTTAGCATAATTGCTTCCACCCACTTGGTGAAGTACTATGTGGCCATGATGATGAACGTGTGATGACCTAATGATGCATGGGAGATATTTCCTATTATATTGAAGCCCCACTACAAAAAAATCCAAGTCGATTGGATCGGTTGCAAGGCCTGAGAAGGTACGTGTGTCAAATTGGCATGGTGTTGACACTTCACGCACTTCTTTACATATGCGCAAAAATCTCACTCTAAAGATGGCCAATAATAGCCCATGTAGAGAATGCACTTTGTGATGGCCATACCGCTGAAATGGCCACTGCATGTACCATCATGGGCTTGGGTGATCGCCCAAGCAGACTCCTATTGGTCCAAGCAATGCAGGAGAATTCCTTCATAGCTCCGATGATACAAAATGTCTCCTAGCAAGACATGTTTTACCGCTTTCTATTTAAATGATATTTTTGCGTCTTGTGTCAATCCAAGTGGGAGGTTACCTAGCTTAAGGTAATCCCTAATGGGTGTGTACCAATCCTACTAATCAGAAACCTCGATGGTATGAACGGCCAATCCCTCTTGATGTTCATCCCTAGCAAAAGCTGAGGGGGACAGAACTTGTAAAAATAGCATTGTGTTGCTATTAAGAGGGGTCGGGGAGAACAAGGACCTCTAGTTGGCGTGAGTCAAACAATCATGGATTCGAGAGAACCTATCCTGAGATGGTTCAATATACATCAGGTGGATTCTTGGTGTTAGGTCAAAGCTTGCATGCTCTATCATGGATTGTGATTTTGTTTTGACCTGAATGGTTGTCATCTCACTAGAAGGGTCTTGCGGGATTAGTGACCCCAAGGAGGGCATAGTGTCTGTAAAATGATTTGATGATCGAGGGAGTGCCTCGATGTCATACCATTCAAGCTATGCCAAGAATTTGTCCACAAGGGATTTACAGGCTTGTAGAACTGGGCATTTACATTGGAATACCCCTTTGAATTGATTCATAATTAATAGTGAATCACCAAATATGTTTAAACGTTTAATGTTCATGGTGATTGTTGTCTGAAGACCTATGAGCAAGGATTTGTATTCTACATTTTTGATAGGAAGTCTAATTTAAATTATAGTGGCATTGGAGCCCCTTGCGGTGTGAATAATACAATTCCCATGCCACATCCTTGCTCACATTTAGAACCATCAAAGAATAGGGTCATGTCAGCCTGTGACTCAAGCTCATTAGAATCTGGCGATTCTAAAACATGGAAGACCCCATCATCATGTAGTTCTATGGTCAAAGGCTGATCATCTTCAATAGGAGCCTTTGCTAGTTAATTGGTGATGACTTGACCTTTTATGGATTTTTGTCCAATGAATTCTATGTCAAACTCCATCAACAACATGATCCATTTCATCATGTACGACTACTATGATAAGTATGACTCATCATGTATCACAATGGATTCTCCTTAGACACAACATACATCGTATTGTTGAGCATGTAGTGGTGTAGCTTTTTGGTAGCAAACACCACTGCCAAGTAGAGCTTATCAATGTATGCATAGTTAAGTTCATAATTGAATAGGGTGCGGCTAAGATAGTAAGTAGCCTATTCTTTGTGTAGTTCATTTTTCTGGGCTAGCATGGTGCCCAGTGCCACCTCAGTAGCTGAGATGTATAAGTAGAACAACACTCCTAGTCTAGGTGGTGCTAATACTGGTAGCAAAGCCAAGTATTGTTTAATATCATCAAAGGCTGACTGGCACTCGTCATCCCAGTGAAATGCTACCCCTTTGTGCAATAATTTATTCATGGGTTGGGACTTATCAGATAACTGCGCTATGCAGCGCTTGATCGAGGTGACCTTTCCTTGTAGACTTCTGAGTTGCTTAGGGGAAGCATTTCAAGGATTGCCTTGACTTTGTGTGGGTATACCTCGATTCCTCTCTTTGAGACTATGAAACCCAAGAGCTTTCTAGATGTGATGCCAAATACACACTTCTTGGGGTTTAGTATGACTTTATGTTCAATGAGGTGATCGAGGATCTTGCATAAGTCATCGATATGATCTGGGCGCAAAAGATATTTGGCCAAAAAATCATCCATGTAATCTTCCAAATTTTTGTGCATGTGATCATGGAAGATGTATGTCATGGCACGTTGGTAGGTGGCGCCAACATTTTTAAGTCCAAAGGGCATGAGCTTATAACAAAATGTCCCCCAAGGCATTGTGAACGCCATTTTTAGTTGGTCCTCGAGATTAATACGAATCTAATTATCCCGAGAAACCATCCATGAGGGAAAGCATTTCATGGCCCGCTGTAGTGTCTACCAATGCTTCGATGCTAGGCAAGGGGAAATAATCCTTAGGACTCACTTTGTTTAGATCTCAAAAATTGGTGCATATGCGAATCCTCCCATCAAGATTTTTGACGGGCACAATGTTAGACAACCATGGTGGGTAATCCACGCAGATGACAAACTGTGCATCCAATAGCTTTCGTAGCTCGTCTTTGACCATTAAGGCCACTGTTGGGTGCATCTTGCATAGTTTTTTCTTTATTGGCTTGAATGTCGGATCAAGCGTTATATTATGCGTGACTAGCTATGGGTCTAGCCCCGGCATGTCTTTGTATGACCATGCAAAAACTTCCTTCTATTTGAGAAGGGCAATGTAGTTGGCTTACTCTTTGAGGGATAAAATTACCCCCAGATTGATGATTTGCAAATTCATTAGATCTGAGTCGATGTCTATGTCAGTTGTCTCCTTGACCGACATGTGGAACCCATCTTCCAACTGGTGTGGAGTTGGGATCAAGTGGATATCGTTTGCTGAATTTACATTGTCGTTCGGAATGTCAGGTTCCTCTTCAGCATGGAAGACATCCTGAGTCTGTCTTGGGGTGAAATTGAACATCCCACCACAATTCCAGTAGTATTATGGGGATGGTGGTGTGTCAGTGTGATCCCAGTCTATAGAATCTAGGTCTAGGTGCAATGACTGTGTTGGGTCGGCTGGATTATGGATTGGGGTGGTTAAATCAATGGAGATCATGTTGATGAAATGATTTTGGTCTCCATTATCGTGGGTGTGGCTGATTGGACATTCTAGGTGATCTTTGTGCTCCAAATCTGGCTCGGTGGGTATTGGCACGAATGGATCAGCCCTATGTGCGGATAAGAGGACAAGATCCGCCCTAGGCACTGATGGCTCTATAGGGTCTCCAGGAAAAATATGTTCTCTGTATACCTGGAGTGGCGAGTGCAGTAATTGGTCCAACTGTGCCTGGTTTAGGTGCCACCTATGGCTTGGACCCATGTGTAGTTTTTCAAACATGTCATCTATGTCCAAGGGATATTGTTGTTGTCGCATATGATTGAGATAGGCCATCTCAGTTTCATCTTCATAATCACTATCAGAGATCCAAAGGCCTTCGTTGGCTCCAACAGTTGTTTGCAACATATGAGGCTCATCTTGCTTGAGCAAATTAATGTGGTCCCATCAGGGTTGTTCCGCTCTTTGTAGGGGGACCTGATTCTCTTGAGGTGGCATATGCTCAATTGGAGCATCCAAAGGGAACATTGTCATGAAGCTCTCCTGATAATAATTCATGGGAGTCACTTGTGAATGATTGTTATCAGACTCAAAAGGGTCCCAAGGTGCTGCCTCGTATTCTGACTCATCTTCTAAAGACCCTTCTTGGTCTTGTCTATATCCCTCTTGTAGGTGAGTCCTCAAACTTTTGTTAGAGTTACTATGGTAATTCTATTTATTACCTCATTTGGTTTGTTAGGGTAGTTAGTTATCTACCTAAGGTTCGCTTAACCACTTTGTTAAGCGAATATTTCTTATTAGTTGTTAGCACTATTTGGTTAGTGGTTAGCTATTCCTACGTGCTAACTATAGCCTAAGTTGTACTATATAATATTGCTCATTGTTTTCACATGGTATCAGAGCAGGCGACTCTTAGTTGACCTTGGCATCACGGTTTTTGAGATGCAAACACATTTCCTGAGGTAGGGCTGGACCTACTTAGGCACATCTCTCGAGGTTAAGGATCTAACGTGGTTCCACCAGACTGGACACAGATCTTGAGGTTTCTGACTAGATTGCTAACTGGGCTCACTGCATCTGGTGTTGGCATGCGGACCGAGGTGGATCCCACGCAGCAGGGCCCGTAAGCCCATATCACTGGGTGACCACGAGATAGGGCCCATAGGCCCACGTCACTAGGTGGCCATGGGAGCAGGCATACAGACCCTGATAGTTCTAACAACACTCTGTTATCTGACCTGTCAGGCTTGACAAGAGGCCAGAGCCTATAGCACAGGGCCTAGATCTCGAGGGTAGGAGGCCCTCCGATTACTAGCAGCCATTAGTGCTGCCCCCGTGGGTCCAACACACAACCAGGAGGGTAGGCATGCCCTCCCAGGCAAAGACTGGACCCAAACCTGAGGGCAGGAGTGCCCTCGGGTCTGACCAACACTGACAAGGGACATCCTTTTCAGATCCCCAACAGCACAGATCCGGCTACCGGTGGCACAGATCCAAAAATTGAGATCTAAGAGGGTAGGAGCACCCTCTGATCTCTGGTGACCAGATCAAAGACCCTACATCTATGGAAAAACTCCTGAGCAAAAATCTTGAGGACAATCGCAACTAGGACCCACGCATGCTTGGGCACAAATCCTGAGGCACTGACTTAGCCATTAGACCAGACATGTGGCGGACAACCACTGGATAGGACACATGGCACAACCACTCAACAGGACACCTGAATGAGATCAGACACATGGCACTACCACTGGATAGGACACGTGGTGAACTACCATTGTACTTGACATGGACTATAGATGCTGGATAGACCACACACAAGGTGAGATGTGGCGGACTGGCCACGTGGCACCTAACATGAACTGGACACATGGTGGCGATGTTGCGGAGCCACATGGGCCACTGAACACATGGACTCCTCCTGTCGTTCCACGTGGGTGGCAGCAAAAGGGGTCCGACTGGACCCTAATTGCCTAGAGGCAATCACGTGTTTAACAATGTGTTAAGGCCTTTAAAGGCCTTATTCATCCCTCATGGGATGAATGTGGGATTAATCCCATAGAGCCTATTCAAAAGGCTCAGGAAGTTTTAATACTGTCACTACGGGCTGGCTTTCAAATCCGCCCTAGCAGAGTAGTGGTCAAGGTCAAAGCCTTGACAGCGGGAGGTTCTGTGGTTGAACACCTATGTGGTCACTTTTACGTGGCCACATTCTACATTTTTTTTCTTGCTAGGAGGCGAGAAAGCCTTCAAATCGAAGGCGCACCACCTCTCTTTTTGTCAGGCGAGCTAGCCCAAACGGAAGAGGGGCCAGCGCTAAGGCTTTGCCGATGGGAGGTCGCCAGTTCGACTCTCGTTGGGGGGGCAAAAATATTTTTTTCCGTAAGGAGCCCGCAGCCAGAAAACCTAAGGTCAAATTTTTTTTATTTTTTTAATTATTTTTTCGTTAATTTTATTAAAAATTTAATTTTTTTATATGAAAATACTTTTACATTTGTATTAAGTGATTTTTTATGAAACAAATTTTACTATTAATTTAAATTAGCTAAAATTAATTAGATTAATATTTTAAAAATCAATTTTGGGGGAATTTTTTTTTTTTGCAACTTTACAAATTTTAGAGTGCTTTTGTTTTCTCACAAACAAGGAGATATAAGACATATAAGAGCATCATTTTTTGTTGCAAATAAGACAACCCTCAAATCTTCTCAACCTTGTTAATTTAGCATACAATAAAGGTTCAAACATGAATTCTTTTTTTCCAAATTGTAACACAAGGAGACCCAATTTTTTTTGTAAAATTCAAAGGCCAAGTGTGCATTTGTTTTCTCCAAGGGGGGATATAAGACATAAAATTGCACATTATTTTTTGCAAAAATTTGAGAAGTAATTGTAACCTTTGGTCCATCAAAAACTAAGTCATGTGTCGACTAGTTCTGGAAGCTTTCCAAATGCGGGTCGTGTGTCGACTTGTCTTGGAAGGAGTGCTCAAAATTGTTAATTTTGCAAAATTCAGGGAGAAGACAACATTGTACTTCTTTTGCAAAATTGGAAAACAAAGTAGGAGACATAAAAATATCATTTTTTGCACAACACAAAACACACATTTTGTTGCAAAAATTAAAAGGTGCATTTTCGATTTTACTCGACACCTTTATTGGCAAATTAGGTGCATTTTCGGTTGCATCCGACACCTAGGTGATAAGATTTTTGTGGGCATTCTTGTTTGATTATTGCATTATTTCTTTTGCAATTATAAGTCATAGAATCAAGAACACACTAAACCCCAAAATTTCACAAATTTGTGTAAATCCTTGCACAAATTTAAAGCCAAAATTAATTGATATTCTCTCCTAAATCAACAAAACCCCTAATTCACTCTTATTTGTTTGGCTTAATTTCCTCCAACTTCTCATCCTTCTGAAGGGTGTTAAGGCAGGTGCCATTAAATATCTGTTTGAGTGAATTATATTTTGGTACTCTTTTAGGGTAATCAAAAGAAAGAACAAGTTTTTTTTAAATAAGGAACCTTAAAAGTTGCAATCCTTTGCACTAAAGGGGGATAATTCCTTTCTTCCTTCAAACATAGATTTTGATAAGAGGGAAATAAAACTTGTAAAGGCAATCAGAAAAGTCCAAGTCATCAACATTAAACCTTTTTTTTTAGACTTCATAATAGCAATCATGCTTGAAGTACTTACAATAAGAAAGGACAAATTGGTGAACTTTTTGATCAAATTGCCTAGAAAGCATAGTTTTGCACAAATTGTAAAAATGACAACCAAGACACCATTCAGTGTTGGTTTCAAAACAAGCAAAACTAAAATGGCAAAGGCACAACATAGAAGCCATATTTCTTGTGAAGTGTCTCATTCTGATTTTGTTTCTGGTTCAAAGATAGCACAAGGAGTGCTAAATTGCTAAACACAGTTTTGTAGAGGGAAAACACATGTGTCCCTTGGGCAAAAACACCATATTCTCTCTCTCTTCTTTTAGGCTTCATAAATAGCATAAGTTTTTTGTTTGAAGACCTTGCAATAAGGGGTGCTTGTACCTCTTTTAGGCTTCATAAATAGCAAATTCTAGGTGTTTGAAGTACTTGTAACAAGAGGAGCGACTTTTTGTGATGTAAAATTGTTTAGGAGGCCATCTTTGTAAAATCCTTCACAACACTCTTGAGTTGCATATTTTTTGCAATTGAGGGGGATATCCATTTCTTTTCTTCACTAATTTTTGTAAATAGGGAAGATGGCTTATAAGGGTGCATTTTTGGCTTTGACCGACACCTTAGTCACACTTCCTTCAGAAATTAATTACACTATGTTTTGCAACAAGAAGGGGGAACTTATAAGGGTGCATTTTTGGCAGCGACCGACACCTTAGCTACCTTATCTTTTGCAAATTCATATTGTAAATGAATGAACCTTGTATGAAGTGATCTATTCTACTACACCTAGCGATTGCAGCGGCTGGTTACCCATGCAAATTGATTGGATGATGTGATTACCATAAGGACATTCGTTGGCGTGAAGACAAAGTGAGGAATGACCCACTTTTTTCTTAGAAGCAGCCAGAGCACTGTGACAGAGCAAAGAACCAGCAGATCAACTTCTTCTTCACTGTATTGGGGCAGTTATATACTTTACCCAAATATTGTTGTATGGGGGATGATAGTGTAGCTAGTAGTTATATTATTACCCAAATAATGTAATAAGGGGGGATGTTAGAGTTACTATGGTAATTCTATTTATTACCTCATTTGGTTTGTTAGGGTAGTTAGTTATCTACCTAAGGTTCGCTTAACCACTTTGTTAAGCGAATATTTCTTATTAGTTGTTAGCACTATTTGGTTAGTGGTTAGCTATTCCTACGTGCTAACTATAGCCTAAGTTGTACTATATAGTCTATGTTGATTAATGAAATCTTGCTCACTATTTTCACAACTTTCTCCCTTTTTGACCGAAGGGAAAGGGTTGTTAAGGTCAACAAGGTTGGTTGTTAGCAATGGGAGATAATACCCCAATGTATATGTTGTGTTAGGATTGGCATATGGATCTAATGCCAACCCATCCTTGTTGCCTATCCCTAGGCCTTGCATGTTTTCTACCAAGATGTCCAAGGGTAGAGGGTGGTTGAACCCTACCCCTGATTTGTCATATGGCATTTGGTATCTTGGTTGGCAAAGAACCCGCACTCCTTGCTCATATCTGCCTAACCCATATCCATGCCAATTGCATTGGCCAAGATATCTCAAAGTGAAATTTGGGTTGGACAAATAATTGACATCTTCTGCAAAGGGCTCTTCATATTCATCTTCTTGCATGTAAGGTTCAATGCCATTATCTAGGCCCCCATAAACAAAGTTTGTCTGATTGGGTGGGTAGCCTAGAGGAACCACAGAGCCGATGGGGAGTCGAGGTCTCCCCATGTCTTGCATGGACTCAAGTGTGGGTGTTACTAGAATGTTCCACACTAGATACTCCCCCAGGCCCGTGTTGGACATCTCAACGGTGATCGTTTGTGGTAGAGGGGGAGCGAATGGGAGTTCTTCCTGAGTCCACTCCATGTAGGGTGAACTAGACGTCTCGACTTCCATTCGGATAGGCATCTCTTTGATAGATATGGTTGAGACACGGGGTGGTTCCTCTTCTAGGGGTTTCTTTCCCTTGTCCTTTGGTGTGGCCCCCATAGGTGGCATCATTGGTGAAGGACCAAATGAGGAAGATGGACCCAGATGGGGATTTGATGGACTTGTCAACGAGGATGCCTACCGAATCAGACACTATTTAGATGGATTCAACTAAAAATCCAAATGTGTTGATGGAAGGGTCGATTGCAGCATTAGCTGCACCGTATTGCAGTACTTGAAGGGCTCTAAGTCTACCAAGAATGCATGCACCTATCCTTAAAATGTATACTTTAGGCACTGATGAGCTATTGAAGGGACACACTACATATCCCTGATCCAAGGATGCCCCAGTATGATATTATAGGCCATATCACCTTGCAATATCTGGCATAATGTATGAATAGTCTTTTGTCCCACTTGGATGGGTAGGACAATTGTGCCAACCATCGAGCATATTGCATCATTGAATGCTCGAAGAGTATAGGTGGAGGCCACGATGTGAGATGCCGACAACCTTAGATGTTTCAATGCTGCTATTGTAATTATATTACTGGATGAGCCAGTGTCCACCAACACCCTCTTATACAAAATCCCATTGACTCGTGCAATGACATGCAGGGGTGGATCTGCCACATCACCAGTCACTGATTTCAATTCATCTTCTCTAAAGGTGATGACTGGTTTTGTATATTGTTTTACATGTCCCACAAATTTGTTGAAAGAGTTTGCTTTGTGGTGTTGTAGCTCGATGGCTTTTAATATCTCCATTAGAGCCTCCCGATGGGGCGTTGATTGTTGAATGAGCTCGTAAATGGAGAGCCTAGCCGACGTGGTCCTTAGACTTTGGGTAAGTCTAGTCTGAATCGTGGCCACTATTCTAGGCAAGGGAGGTTGTGTACGATGTTGTTGAGGTTGTGACGTCGATGGAACCTCTCTTGTGGCCACTGCGGGGGAAGCTCCTATGTACCTCTTGTTCCTAGTCACTATGCTTATCATCCCTACATACCCTTGCATGGGGTAATTCTGTGTCACCTCATTGAATTGAAGGGGTTTTGCCTATGCATCATGGGCAGGTAGGGGGTCTATGAATACTCCCATATGTTGGTTGTTTGGCGCTATGGGGTTGTCCACCGCCAGCATTTTTTTGTCGATTAAGTCTTGCACCAAGCCTTTAAACTTCCAACATGCATTAAGGTCATGTCCCTTCTATTTGTAGAACCTACAGTACAAGTCCTCCCTGTACCCCAGAGGCTTGGATGCATTGGGGTCTATGGTTTGAATCTCAGGTAGGTTGATCAAATTTGCCACTGACAAGCGGTCAAACAGGGATTCCCTAGACTCTGTTTAAGGTGTGAACTATCGCCTAGGGTGATGCTTCTGATTTTTTTCTTGCCTATGATTTTATCTGTTGTAACTGTTAAGATGCACCACCTAATAGTTAGACTTTTGGGGCTGTGTTGCTTGTGTAGGCTTAGGGACATTTATAGCAACTTGATTGACCGCAACACATTTCTATTGCATGGTCCCTGTTTTGGTGTTCTTAGACCATTATTTCTTCTTTGGCTTAGCAATATTGCCATCCTGTATCTTGATCTCCTCAATGATTCTAGATTGCGCCAAAGCTTCCTCTAAAGTGGCATATTGTTGTAGCTACAATAGCACGAAGATCGATCTCAAATAGCTCTTTGAGAACATTTGGGTCAGGTCGGACATGGGAGGGAGGTAGGGTAGCTTTGAAAGCAACATCCTCCACCGGTTCCCATATGCCACCATGGTTTCTTCCTCATACTGCCTAAGGCTATCTAGGTCACTTAATGACACCCTTTTCTTGGTGTTGAAGGCGAAGCATTAAAGGAACACGTCCACTAACTGATCCAAGTTATTGATGCTATGTTTTGGCAATTGAGTGAACCAATATGAGGTAGGGCCAGCGAACGTGGTTATAAATGTTCTTAGCAACAAAGCATCGTTATATTTAATGCCAAAGAATTGGCTCAGGAATCTAGTGACGTGCTCTTGGGCATCCTCCTTCCCTCTAAAGAGTGCCAACTGGGGCAGTTTAAAGTGTTCAGGGTATGGGGGTGTCAGCACTGATGGATGCATAGGGTGACTATGGAGTTGGCATAAAGTGGGCTTTTGGGGCCCAGAAGTCTTGGTCTCCACATACTCTAAGTGCTCTAGTAGCGATTTATATGCATCAGAGGATTTGATCTCTTCCTCCCTAGTTTGCTCCCGTTGTGGGTTGTGGGAAACTTGAGGCCTATGGAGGGGTGGTCGGATAGTAGCCCATCCACCTTGGTAGGGCATTTTAGCCCGCTCTTCTTCTTGATCATACTCCTCATAGGCTTCTTGAGGAGTTCTTTGGCGAGACCTATAAACATGGGTGGGTGCCCGTGGAGGGTGCCCATCATTTTTTCTAGGAGTGGCCTCCCACTCAGGTCTAGGAGGTCTCAGAGGTAGCACTTGGTAAGGTCACGGGGACCTATCTCGCACCAAGGGGTTTTGCCTCTCATACACTTCTACTTTATGGGCATGAGGGGTTGGAACATTCTCAAGCACAGTGTTATGAAGTAATTCGATTGTTTGATGCTGATTGCACTCTTTGCTAAGGCGGTACAGATGCTCTAACTATTATTGATCTTGCCTGAGCTATGTTATTTGCCCTTGGCGAGTGGTATGTTTGGAAAATTCCAAGTCAATTTTTTCTGCTGTCTTGTGTTTAGGAAGCCTAGATTCCTCTCCTACATGTCTATCTCGGTCATGGTGATCCGATATCCCTATGGGTTGCTTTCCTTTGTCGATGTTAGCGGCATTCACCTAAGGCTCTAGCCTCATTGGGTGATCCTGATACATAGCAGGTGTGGAGGCGCATTGCCCCTGCACTGTGTATTTCTATTGAGGAATGTAGTGGTCTTCCTTTTACTCCCTTTTGTATGTGTGAAAGGGGCGAGTAGAATTGGCTTGCCCTATCTGGAGAGCCTTGTGCTCTAGATTTTGTTTAGTGTTTCTAACAGTAATAATGGGTAAAGGAGGGATGATGAAATCATGTGGCCCCTCTTTATGGACCCTATGTTGCTCTAGTGCTTCATCACTAGGCCAGTCATAATGGTCGTCTAAGGGAGCCCTCCTGTCTATATTAAGTGCCATGTGTATGTCCTCCTCGTGAAAGGATCAATGCTAAGTGGGGGTGCCCCTCAAAGAGGCTCCTCTATAGTCTTGTTCTGTAATGGCATGATGTGGACTATCTTGTGTGTTAGGCCACCAAGGTGGGATGACCAAGTCCTCAGGACTATATCGGAGGTGGCTTGCCCCCCTTCGTGCACTCTTTGTAGCTCTTGCCTATGATTGGGCTCGGCTATGGGTGTACACCATGGTGATGTTTTCCTACAAGATGCATAGATTTTTATTTATTTTTATGATTTTTATGCTACACTAAATAGGAAATATCACACACACAAAACAATGATTATCTCGTTTAAATATTAAAAGTGTGCCCTAAATCTAGTTTAGTGTGTTTTGATTTTTGTTTTGAAAGCTTTTGTAAAGAATGTTTAAATGCAATATGATGGCTCTTATGACTCCCAAAAATGGTCACCCCTTCGATATACCATTGCCAGGATGATATACCAAACTTTCTATATACCCACCCTTACGTCAGGGAAACTATTGGCATGTGAGATCATATGGTATGTGGAACATAGGCGGTACGGAAGGGGAATCACTTTGTTTATGACACCTACCATAGAAGACTTATCCTCATGCATTGGGAATCACCCCCATTACACTTGGTCATATTTCATCAAGATTTATGTCTAGCAATAGTCGCGATCGGGGTTACGTATGCAATATTTCAATCCAAGGTGGTGATGAAATCCACCATTGGTCTAGATCAAGGGTTGGGGTTTTACGACCAACTCCTTCTTTCAATTACCACGTGGTGTGTGGGATTATTTTTAATTTTCATAAATGAATAAAACAAGCACTCAAACTCTCCTATGTAAGAAAATAACCAGAGAACAGAAAGCAAAAAATGATAGAAGGTGTTTAGGACCCCTACCTCTTCTCTGCCCAAATTGGATGTCTTTGAATTTCTACCTTGAAATTGCACAGAGAGCTATTCATCCCTAGGTGAAATGAATAACAAAACTGTATTCGTCATAGGGTGAGGTGAATTCCCATTCGTACCTAGGTAAGATGAATTCTAGGTTTGTACTCATCATAGATTGAAATGAACAATAGTCCAGCATTTGAAAACTTGGTACCTGCAAGCCAAAACAAGCAACTTTTGATCAGAAAGTTAATCTTAAAACCAAGGGATAGAGGTCCCACCGTGATTGACCTCTACTACTACCACCTTCATTCCCCCTAGAGGCACCTCACCTTGCCATCACCGTAAAGTCCACCACTGGTCATACTTAGCAGTAACCCCGATGTCATCCACATCTAGGACTTCAATCGCTGTATCTAAATCCTCACCTAGTTGCACAATGACTGGACAGACCAGATTCCTCTCGTCCCCTTAGTGTCGATAGATCAAGGGCTCACCAGGAAACCCTTGGTGCACCTCAAATTGTCATATCACCCAGCCATACAGGAATAAATCCTGCTCAGTCCCGTGCCTACCAATCAACCATCGCCCCCTATGTACCCGCTGGAGCCACTCTCTAGCCTTATGCCAGGCTAAACAGTCCAAGTAGGGGCGCCAGAACACCTCCCCTAGAGTAAGCTAAGTGAAAGCATCGGCATAGTGCCTCATGGCACCTGCCCACCGCCGACTCTATCCCTACTCCTCAGACCTCCGCCATAATGCCCCATATATGATATCTTGGTCTACCATCTCCGCTTGAGTCATCCATGGCAACCCAACCATCATCTCCATCGCTATGTGCTGCCAAGCCCATAACTACAATAGATAGCTACATCTAATCCCCTTTTGCATCTGGTAGCGAACCTTGTATAGCTCATCATAGAGCTGTGCTAGTAGAGTCTGTCCCCATCTCATGATCATCGGTGCCTCCATAGGAAACTCAACCAACCAAAACACCACCTCTAGCATGTTACACGGGAACCTCACACCCGAATATTTAGGTAGTAGCATGTTAAGAATGAGGCCCATCATTACTACATGCCTCACTCCCAACACGCCCCTCTATAGCCACCATCGAACCAAAATGTCGTCAATCTAGAAGTCGCTCTCTGCCCTCACCACTGGGCTATCCACACCCACCTCCTCCTCATGCCCAAAGTAGCATGTCAACACTGCTATCAGCTGATTCCGTGGTGTCATCTTGATTGATAGTCTGTCTATCAAAATCTACCAATTAGCTAACCCCAACTTTATAGGTGATTTCGAGCTTCCAAGGTGTGACATTTGGGACAATGCTTTTTGACACTTTGTTGTAGGTCTATTCGTCCTGCCCTAGAGCAAATACGAATCTGTGGTGAATTTCTTGACTGTTCCATTTGTAATGTCTTCCTTGTGATGTTTTTATGCCCCTATCAAGTTTTTAGTTCATTTGGATCTATTTTAGTTATCATTTTATTTATATTTTGCATGTGCTAATTGAAGGTGTGGGGATTGCATGTTTCATTTTATCTGCCGATGCTACTGACCATTTTATATTTCCTTGAATGTAGGATCTAGACATTAGAGGAGCAGCAAGGAGTCAATATTCATCAACGCAAGCGGCGGTGACATTTGGTCCACCCATTTTACATGTGGGCATGCAGAAGAAGGAATAACATCCATGGGTGTAACAAGAACACATTTAACGCTCTTAGCCCCTAAAAATGGAGGACGTGAATTGTAACTGAGTTTTGAAACATATTAATGAAAAGGGATGTATTCCATATTGGATTTTTATGTGGTTTCGAGTCGTTCATGCCTCTTTCATTTCATGCACTTTCAATTCATAGGATTTAGCATTACCTTTTGTTTCATTCGCAACACATATTGGATTTTCCTTTTTGTTTCCGCATCCTCGTGATTTTAATGGTGATCATAGTGGGACATTGTGGCCAAATGTTTAGGTTTGGGCTCAGATTTGTGCTTCCAATAATCACCCAATAAACTCCCTCCAAAAGAGAGATCAAAGATATGAAAGGCATAAATCAAAAGGTGTGTGTGTGGATGTAAAATGGTAGCACTTCGTTGCTCAAAATGCTCCCTTTCTCCTCATATTTTTTTTGGGTGAGAAGTATCACCAATTTATAGACCTAGGGTCTCTCTTTGAATGCACATGCGAGGGCGTCACTTGAGTTTCTTGTCCTATTTTGAGAGAAAATTTTATTCCCTGATTTAGAGTCTCCTTGCATGAGGCCTCCAAAATCAAAGACATGCATGACTGAAGTCTCTCTCCTTGATTTGAAGTTGTTCCTCGCAATTGCATGGCCTAAAGCTACAGTTAACTGGCAAACTTGTTGAGGTTTGACTTTTTTCCAGTAAAACCTTCTATTTGCCCCACCCTAGGGTGAATGTTGATAATCGTCCCTGGGTGAGACGAATACTAGTTTGTAATCATCCCTGGGTGGGACGAGTAGACAGAAGAGTGACAAAAGGGTGCCAAATTGACCTTTGACCTTTCAAAATACTGTGGGAGTGGTTAGGACCATTGTTTAACCTTTGGGGGCTGCCCTAGGGGCTGTGTGTGTCAATGCGATCAACGCTTATCATCACATAATCGGATTGGTGTTGTTTTGGTGTCTACACATATATTGCATTTTCTCAATGTAAACAAAAGGATGATTTAAAGTATGGAATATGCCCTTGAAAATCCCTATCCATCTTTTCAATTGTTAAACCTAATGGTTTATATAATTCCTATATTCTTGAAGTCTCAAAATATATACTCTTTATCAACATTTTCTCTTCTAGTTTATTTTTAGGGGACAATGTCGAATTGTGGTTGTTCTTCACAAATACAAGATCATGCAAAGGAATTTAAATTTAAGGAGGATAATACATAAGGGCTCAAGGGATAGGGTATGTATTTAAAGAATTAAAATACCACTTATAGATATTTTTAGAGTAAGGGACACGTAATGAAGAATTTTTTAAAATTACAAAGGATTGAAGCTCAGTTCTTAAAGATTTATGGATATTTCCTAGGTCATGAGGGGGATATTAAAGGATTTTTCTCAATTGTAGAGGTACATTAGAGGATCAATTATGGGTTGAAGATATTATTATCACTAATGTCTTCTATCCTTGACTCTTCAAATCAAAATATAAGGGGTTTTCAAAGGTGTAATTTGATTCCTTGGGCAATACTAACATTATATGATATAATATTGATAGGCATAAGGGCATTCTTTGTACAATGTATTCATTTATTATATTATTTTTTTATATTAAGTCTTAATTAATGTGGTTATGGTTAGACCCACCTTATAACTTATAATTAACCTTAATCCTCCTTATAATTTTGACTTAGGTTAGATTTTATTAGATATTTAATGTTTTAGTATTGGTATACATACCCACTTCCACTCTTCATTGATGGATCAGAGTGTTGTGAATATAATATATGACATAGATAGAGATTATTTACGATGCCTATGACCACCATAAAATCTTTTTGTCTCTCATTTTTTTTCTTTCATCACTTTTATGGTTTCTATATAATATTTGAGTGGATGGTTTTCTTCTATTTGTTTTTATAAAATATGAGAATGGTTTACAAAAATTTTTTTGTAATTTTTTTTTACCTTCTCTCCTTTTCTACTTGTATAGTATTAGCCACTTTAAACATCCCTCTTTATACAAAGACCATAGCGATATTTTCACTTAGAAGATTATTTTTTTTTAGTGGATGCTATTAAAATATTTATCCCCTTATTATAGTGATCTAATATATTTTTAAATTTGGATATTTAGTTAGTGATCTTAGCCAAAGGACTAGTTGAACCAAAACATAGAATTTTGAGTTATAAAACATCAAGAAAATGTGCAATTAAAAATAATAGTGTATGTCCCTATAGGGACACCTCAACGGTATATCATTGACATTTTATCTCCATGATCTTAGTTTGAATCATGAGGATGGAGACCCCTATGGTTGTGCCCCTAAGGAGTGTGACCTCCATTTGTTCCACTCGTTGTAATTTGTATTACTTTAACAAAAAAATATAAAATGTATAACAAGATAAAACATAAAAATACATAACCAAAATAGCATAATTTCTTATTTTTAGAATAAAGAATACAATGCAACCAATTTCTAAGAGGAGTGATGCTATCATATTACATCCATTATTTATACCTTTTATATTTTAAGGTGCATCTATCTTATACACTATTTGGTATGTTTAAAACCCATCGTATTACATATGGAAGATCATGTATATGTAAATATGATGGTCCACCCTTCCAATGTTATGCATAGAAAATAAAAACTATAGATATGTGACTTATAATTTTATGTTTTATTTTCTACTAATGTGTTAGAATGACTAAAAGTGCGTTTTGGTTTTGAATATCTAAAATCATAAAATACTATCTTTGCAAAATGTTTTATTTTGTAATTGAAGGTATTCTCATGCTTATTTTGTTTCCATGCAGTTTCTTTAGCATGTATTTCTCCTTCAAAGTTTCAAATCTTCCTCTAAGCTTGGCAATGCATCTTAAATGGATCAAAATAAAGTCATGAGGACAAAGTTATACCCCAATAGTATTGATAGGACAAAAAAAAAAAAAATTCAATATTTTTTAATGTTTATGGGTATAAAGTCATAACAAAATGTTCTAGTTCTTCCTCTAATATTTTGAATAGATAAAACAAAGTCCGAAGGACAAAGTTATTCCTCAAAAAGTTCACATGCTTGGATAACTAGTTGATTATGGGTTTTTGTACAAGATTATACGTTTTAGATGATATAGTTTGTAAGCATTGTATCTTTTATTCCTTAATTTCATTCATAATTTTAAGGAAAGAATTAAATTAGTTTTTATTTAAAAAAGGTGTCGTTGGGTTGTAAATTTTCTATAAGATTCATCATAATTGGTTAGTAGGCACATTTCATAATCTCGGTATTGTAAATGCAAGATAACATCTATTACTCTTGAATTCTTATGATGGAATTTCATTCCACACTTTTACATCTTCATGGACATGATTTACTCTTATGAAAATTTGTTGTAGACAATTTGGAACCTTAAAAGCTCTTTTTGCCTTCACATTTTTAATTTTTTTTATGAAAAAATAAACATTCTTAAAAAATAATATATTTTCCTTTTAGTGGATCTCAGATAACTCATATAGAAGGTCCAACTCTAATAGACCTAATGGTTTAGGATTTTAATGTGCTCTAATAAAGAAAAAATAGGTTGTATAACATACTTTTATATAAATAAATAACATTTCATGGTAAAAGATAAAAACTACTTTGTAATAACTATATAAACTATGACATATTAGTAAAAGATAAAAACTACTTTGTGTTAACTAAGTATACCTTTGTTAAATTTGTTATAAAATAAATTATCTTGAAAATCATTCAAAGATGACAATTTTTACACTAGATGATATTACTAATAAAATTAACTACTACGGCGTGCCTTTTTTCCTTCTCTAGTTGATGATCATGGGGTGTATGGTGTGATGTTTAAGATCCATGATCATGGGGTTTATGGTGTGATGCTTTAGATCCTTTAGTAATTTTATTTTCATGCTTTAACGTGTAACTGAATTAAATAGTTTTCATTGGGTGATTGGTAATGTTTTAGATCCTTTAGTAATTTTCTTTTCCTCGTTACTAATAGAAGTCTATGATCTAGTGTTTTCACTCACATTAATAATATTATTTACTTTTGAATCTTTAGAAATTAGACGTGGCCAAGCTAGTGTTTTTTATTTTGAATAAAAAATAAAGGATCAAACATAAACTAAGCATCCTAATAAAAATCTTAAAGAATTTCCCATATTGTTTGACCGTATAATATATTTCTTGAGCAATTACTTATTATTTGATATGAAGTTTCATGTTAACAATCCTCTAGGTAGGGGTCATTTCCTAAACAATTTTATTGCATCAATAGAATGGATATATTTTTAAAATAATATTTCCCCACCTATTTCCTTGGTTTTTTAATAATCATCAGCTAATATTTTTGTACTAACACCAAAATCACAAGTTTATAATGTTGTAAACTTTCCTCCCCACTATTTTTTCTTTTACAAAAACCCTATACCATTTATAATGGGAAAAACTTTTTTTCCTCAAATCATTTCCAACAAATATATATTTAAATTATATCAAATTTAGATGCTATATTGATAATATTGAAAGTGAAATCATATATATAGGGATGGATTGCAATGTAGACTTTATGAGTTGTAGTTTTTTTTATCTATTTTTAATAACTTACATTTTCAACTTGCAAAACATGATTTTATTCTTTGTAAAATTGAGTCCCAAATCCCCTTGTTATTTCATTTATTAGATGAAGGAATATGGAAACATGTTAATAGAAATTTCAATTTTAAACCCTAAATTATCTATAATAGTCCATTATAAATAAAGGGTAGTGTTAATGGAAAAAATCCTAGCCACCACTCCATCCTCTATATTATACCAAATATCATAAAGTAAACTAGGAGGTAATCCATTAGGGTCTATATCCTTATCTCTTAATTATAAAGAGAATTGAATATACCTCTTATTTATCTATTTACAATATTCTAAGATCGATGATAAAAGAACTATATTTTTTCTCTTTTATTTATCACCTAGTAATGTCTTACCTATTATTTCTTTTATAATAAGAATATAATACAAAAGGTCATTTTTTGCATTGCGGTTAATTGTATGAACTTATAGTTATTATAATTGATCTACCTTTTGTTGACAATATAATCGATTCATGGCCAAGGTCGACATTATATGATGTAAAATTAATATGCCTAAATGCATTCACTATACAATATATTAATTAATTCTAATAGTTTATTATCTAAGTAGTATGGAATCCAATTAACCTTTTCATGGTTAAACCCACTTTATAAATTGTAATTAACCTTAATACCCCTTGTTATGTCCACTCAGGTCAAAATTTTGTATGTAAATGGGTTTTTGATATTGCTATAAATATCCTCCTCCCACTCCTCATTTAATGAATCATAATATTGTAAATGTAATGTCTAGATTGTATAATGAATATTTATAGTCCCATGGATTCCCCCAAATCTCAATGCTTTATATGCATTTTCTTTTGTGTCTTTTATGCTTTTTGTATAATATTTGGATGGAAGGATCGCTTATGTTCATTTCTAGAAAATATTGTGAATTTCAATATGGTATCTGGGTATGTGAGGAGCAGTTTCACTTGGTCAAATAGAAATTTTATTTAGAGCCTCCAATTTTTCTTTTGAATTCTTGGACATATTTATTTTCAAGGCTTCATACAAAAATTTAACACAATAAATAGAGAAGTTTTATTTTCTCTCTCTTTGTTTATCATTAAGGTATTGCCAAATTCCTATACAAAAACTCACTTTCATCTTTCACATCCTCAATTTTTTTAAAAGAAATAAATCATAAAAAGAGAGAAGGGGCACTTTTTGAAAATTAAAATGGATTTTGGTGTCTTCTTTTTGGGACACATTGACAACTTTGCACTGCCCCAACTACATTGGTCATTAATAGAAGTTGTAACATTAATGTTGTTCTTCACAAGGAGTAGGTATTCTTTATATAATGTTGTAAAGATAGCAAGGATGCTAGTGGAAATGATTGTAAGAAATTCTATGTGGGAGGTTGTGAGGTCAAATCATTGGCATACATTCATTTAGTGGGACAGGATACTTCATGGATGAGATAAAGAACTTTGGATAATCAAAATTATAGATTAGAGAGTTTTATTATTCAGATGAGGAAGATATTATACCTATGTAGCACATGGTTTAGGATTTGAATCACAATTTTGTATACTTATAAATATTCCTCTTGTATCTAATAGTGTTATTTATAGAGGCATCATGTCAAGGGTTCCAATTGGGTGCATATCCTAATCAGTCACTCTTTATTACCTACATTGTTTATGAATCTAGTGTCCCTAGGTCAAATATTGTAGAGGAAAATTATTGAGGTTTTGTATTGTATTATCACTAGGATTCAAAGTATATGCATATTCTAAAGTACCACTATTCTCCAACGTATGTTTCATGCCCTATATAGACCAAAGAACCCAGTATTCATGAGACCTATGTTTGATTATTATTCTTGAAAACATATAATTTGTATAATGAAGATTCATCTAACCTGGAAATTGACTTGGTCCTCTTTTATATGATGCTAAACAAATTTTTGTCATATGTATATCAGCTTAATGAATTATAAAAAATCAAATATCACAGTCACATAAGCTGAGATGACCTCATATGGCATGTAATAAGTGAAACATACCATTGAAACATAGGTTGCTAAGTTGTTGTAGGCAATTGAATTTCTTATCTTTAAATTTTAGAGATTTGAAATTTTTATTTTTTGGATACACTATATTTCGTAGGCTATAACTTTTGTATGCAAAAGTGTTTTGAGCCCATATTTAAAATTATATGATTTATTGAGCTTTATATATTAGTAGCATGAGTACATAGGCTTATTATGGTGTTGGAATTCAAGTTGTGGAAGATGGATCACAAAGCCCTAGTTACTCATATTAATGGGTATAATTATAGAATTTGGTGAACCAAAATGATTGCCATGTTATGTAGTAAGAACTTTTCATGCATATTTCAAGAGGATAAAATATTTTTTCCTTGTGAAAATACCCACCATCAAGGATAAGAAGAAGATTTTGGTTTATTTTCCTTTCCAATTGACCTAGAGTTGCTTTTGCACATCAAATACAAGAGCAATTTTGTTAAAGTATGGTCAAAATTGGATGAGATTTTTGTGAAAGTAAATACTACCAAAGTAAGTCATCTCAAATAAGAGTTTTTATCTCTTCAACTTTGTTAGGTTTGAAAATGTTAAGGACTATACTACGAGATTCAAGGCATAAGAGCATATATTGCATTTTCTCAACGTAAACAAAAGGATGATGTAAAGTATGGAATATGCCCTTGAAAATCCTTATCCCTCTTTTCAATTGTTAAACCTAATGGTTTATATAATTCCTAGAAGTCTCAAAATATATACTCTTTATCAACATTTTCTCTTCTAGTTTATTTTTAGGGGACAATGTCAAATTGTGGTTGCTCTCCACAAATACAAGATCATGCAAAGGAATTTATATTTAATGAGGATACTACATAAGGGATCAAGGGATAGGGTATGTATTTAAAGAATTAAAATACCACTTATAGATATTGTTAGAGTAAGGGACACATAATGAGGAATTTTTTAAAATTACAAAGGATTGAAGCTCAGTTCTTAAAGATTGATGGATATTTCCTAGGTCATGAGGGGGATATTAAAGGATTTTTCTCAATTGTAGAGGTACATTAGAGGATCCATTATGGGTTGAAGATATTATTATCACTAATGTATTTTATCCTTGACTCTTCAAATCAAATTATAAGGGGTTTTCAAAGGTGTAATTTGATTCATTGGGCAATACTAACATTACATGATATAATATTGATAGGCATAAGGGCATTCTTTGTACAATGTATTCACTTATTATATAATTTTTTTATATTAAGTCTTGTGAGTCATAATTAACCTGCTTATGGCTAGACCCACCTTATAACTTATAATTAACCTTAATCCTCCTTATAATGTTGACTTAGGTTAGATTTTATTAGGTATTTAAAGTTTTGGTATTGGTATATATACCCACTTCCACTCTTCATTGATGGATCAGAGTGTTGTGAATATAATCTATGACATAGATAGAGATTATTTACGATTCCTATGACCACCATAAAATATTTGTGTCTCTCATTTTTTTTCTTTCATAACTTTTATGGTTTCTATATAATATTTTAGTGGATGGTTTGCTTCTATTTGTTTTTATAAAATATGAGAATGGTTTACAAAATTATTTTTGTAATTTCTTTTGACCTTCTCTCCTTTTCTACTTGTATAGTATTAGCCACTTTAAACATCCCTCTTTATACAAAGACCATAGCAATATTTTCACTAAGAAGATTCTTTTATTTTAGTGGATGCTATTAAAATATATATCCCCTTATTATAGTGATCTAATATATTTTTAAATTTGGATATTTAGTTAGTGATCTTAGCCAAAGGACTAGTGTATGTCCCTACAGGGACACCTCAACGGTATATGATTGGCATTTTATCTCCATGATCGTAGTTTGAATCATGAGGATGCCAAGTAAATTTGATTTGTCGTCTCATGTTTGGGAAGCCTAGATGCCTCTCCTACATGTCTATCTCGATCGTGGTGATCCGAGATCCCTATGGGTTACTTTCCTCTATTGAGGTTAGTGGAATTCACCCGAGGCTCTGGTTGCAATGGGTGATCCTTATACATAGCAGGTGCAGAGGTGCATCGCTCCCGCACTATGTACTGCTCTTGAGGAACGTAGTGGTCTTCCTCGTACTCCTTTTCATATGCATGAAAGGTGCGGGCAGAATTGTCTTACCCTGTCTGGAGAGCCTTGTGCTTTGGATTTTGTCTAGTGTTTCTAACAATAATGAGGGGTAAAAGAGGGATGATGAAATCATGTGGCCCCTCCTTATAGACCTTATGTTGATCTAGCGCTTCCTCAATAGGCCACTCATAACGAGCGTCTAAGGGAGGCCTCCTGTCTATATTGAGTGCCACATGTAGGTTATCCTCTTGAAAGGATCTATGCTTAGTGGGGGTGCCCCTCAAAGAGGTGCCTCTATAGTCCTATTATGTAATGGCATGATTTGGACTATCTTGTGTGTCAGGCCGCCAAGGCGGGATGACCAAGTCCTCAGGACTATATCGGAGGCGACTTGTCCCCCTTTGTGCATTCTTCGTAGCTCCTACCTGTGATTGGGCTCGGCTAGGGATGTACACCATGGTGATGTTTACCTAAAGATGAGTAGATTTTTATTTTCTTTTTATGATTTTTATGCTACACTAAACAGAAATATCACACACACAAAGCAATGATTATCTCGTTTAAATATTAAAAGTGTGCCCTAAATATGGTTTAGTGTGTTTTGATTTTTGTTTTGAAAGATTTTGTAAAGAACATTTAAATGCAATATGATGGCTCTTATGACTCCCAAAAATGGTCACCCCTTCGATATACCATTGCCAGGCCGATATACCAACCTCTCTATATACCTACCCTTACGTGAGGGAAACTATTGGTATGTGAGAGTAGATGGTACGTGGAACATAGGCGGTATAGAAGGGGAATCGCTCTGTTTATGACACCTACCATAGAAGACTTATCCTCATGCACTAGGAATCACCCCAGCTACACTTGGTCATATTTCATCAGGATTTATGTCTAGCAATAGTCACGATCGAGCTTTGTATGCAGTATCTCAAGCCAAGGTGGTGATGAAATCCACCGTTGGTCTTGCTCAAGGGTTGGGGTTTTACGACCAACTCCTTGTTGTTTTAAATTATCACGTGGTGTGTGGGGTTATTTTTAAGTTGCATAAATGAAGGAAACAAGCATTAAAACTCTCCTATGCAATAAAATAACTAGAGAACAAAAAATAGAAAGCATAAAATGACAAAAGGTTTTTTAGGACCCCTACCTCTTCTCTGCCCAAATCGAATGTCTCTAAATTTCTGCCCTAAAATTGCACAGAGAGCTATTCATACTGGGGTTAGACGAATAATAGATTTGTATTCATTCCAAGGTTGGAAAAAGTCCTATTCCTACCTAGGTAAGACGAATTCCAGCTTTGTACTCATCATAGACTGAAACGAACAACAGTCCAGCGTTTGAAAACTTGGTACCTGCAAGCAAAAACAAGCAACTTTTGATCAAAAAGTTTATTAAAATCAAGGGATAGAGGTCCCACCGTGATCGCCACTGAAAGCACGAGGATAAGGAAACAAAAATGAAAATGCCAAGTATGATGCGTGTAGAACCAAACTTAACGCTAAAAGCCTATATATTGAAAAATGCATGAAAGGAAAGAATGGAAACGAATGGACACAAGATAAAAGCAATATTGAATATGGCCTTATTTATTGATATGATTTTAAAGTCGTGTTACAATACGTCTCCTTCCCTTTTAGGGGATAGGAGCGTTAAATATGTTTCTTGTCACATCCATGGATAGCAATCCTTCTTATGTATGCCCACATGTAAGATGGGCAGACCAAAGAGTCACCACCACTTGTGTATATGAGTGTTGACTCCTTACTACTCTGATTTCAAAGACCTGTGTTCAAGGAAATAGAAAAGATCAGTAGCACCTGCAGATAGAATAGAACATGTGTTTTCCAAGGCCTAGTGTTAGTGTATGCATGAAAATATTAAACCGATAACCAAATAACATCATAATGACCTAAAAATTTTACATAAGCATGAATATGTTACTAGGAGGGAATTTCAAGTGTAACAGTCAGGAAATTCCTCACATATTTGTATTCGCTCTAGGGTAGGACGAATAAACCTACAATAAATTGTTAGAAAGCACCCTCTTAAACATCCTATCCAGGAAGCTCCAAATGACCTAAAAAGTTGGGGTTAGCTAATTTGGGGTATTTTGGGATGACCCATATGGTCATATTTCTCCAATTTGGCCTCTATCACCCAGATTATGATGATGCCATCTACAGATTAGTCAATGCGGGAAATGATAAAAACATGGTAAAAAATGCTCAGAATGAAGTGAAATTTAAACTATAACCAATTTTAATAACCTATAATAATATTAAAAAATAAAATAAAGGAAATATTTCATAGATTTCTAATTGCTCCGGGATGGGGTGTTTAGAACTGCGACAGTTTGGTGGGCGCCCGGGGGCAGGACGCCCACTGTTTGGGACTTTGTTTCGGCACCAATCCACTTTGGATGGGTCCAAAACCTCTTATGTGGTGTTTTAGAAAAATTTTGTGTGATATTGTGGCAAAATGTTCAGGTTTGGGCTCCATATTTGTGCTTCCAATGATCACCCAATAACCTCCCTCCAAAGAGAGATCAAGGATGTGAAAGGCACAAATCAAAAAGGTGTGTGTATGGATGTAAAATGGCAGCACTTCATTGCTCAAAATACTCCCTCTCTTCTCATTTTTTGGGGTGATAAGTCTAACAAATTTATAGACCTAGGGTCTCTCTCTTTGAATGTGCATGCGAGAGCGCCATTTGAGTTGCATGTCCTATTTCGAGAGAAAATATTATTCCCTGATTTAGAGTCTCCTTGCATGAGGCCTCCAAAATCAAAGACATGCATGACTGAAGTCTCTCTCCTTGATTTGAAGTCGTTCCTTGCAATTGCATGTCTTGGAGTTGCAGTTAACTAGCGGACTTGTTGAGTTTTGAATTTTTGCCATTTAAACCTGCTATTCGTCCCACCCTAGGGTGAATGCTGATAATCGTCTCTGGTTGGGATGAATACCAGTTTGTAATAATCCCAAGCTGGGACGAGTAGGGAGAAAAATGCCAAAAATGTGTCAAATTGACCTCTGACCTTCCAAAATGTTGTGGGAGTGGTTAGGACCACTGTTTAACCTTTGGGGGTTGCCCTGGGGGCTGTGTGTGTCAATACGATCAGTGTTTGTCGTCACATAATCAGATTGGTGCTGTTTTGGTGTTTACACATTGCTATAAATATCCTCCTCTCACTCCTCATTTAATGGATCATAATATTGTAAATGTAGTGTCTAGATTGTATAATGACTATTTATGGTCCCATGGATTCCCCCAAATCTCAATGTTTATATATATTTTCTTTTGTGTATTTTATGATTTTTGTAGAAGATTTGGGTGGAAGGATAGATTATGTTCATTTATAGAAAATATTGTGAATTTCAATATAGTATCTGGGTATGTGAGGAGCAGTTTCACTTGGTCACATAGAAATTTTATTTAGAGCCTCCAATTTTTCTTTTGAATTCTTGGACATATTTATTTTCAAGGCTTCATAAAAAAATTTAACACAAGAAATAGAGAAGTTTTACTTTCTCTCTCTTTGTTTATCATTAAGGTATTGCCACATCCCTATACAAAAACTCACTTTCATCTTTCACATCCTCAATTTTTTTAAAACAAATAAATCATAAAAAGAGAGAAGGGGCACTTTTTGAAAATTAAAATGGATTTTAGTGTCTTCTTTTTGGGACACATTGACAACTTTGCATTGACCCAACTGCGTTGGTCATTAATAGAATTTGTAACATTAATTTTTTTCTTCACAAGGAGTAGGTATTCTTTATAGAATGTTGTAGAGATACCAAGGATGCTAGTGGAAATGATTGTAAGGCATTCTATGTGGGAGGTTGTGAGGTCAAATCATTGGCATACATTCATTTAGTGGGATAGGATACTTCATGGATGAGAGAAATAACTTTTAATAATCAAAATTATAGATTAGAGAGTTTTATTATTCATATGAGGAAGATATTATACCTATGTAGCACATGGTTTAGGATTTGAATCACAATTTTGTATACTTAAAAATATTCTTCTTGTATATAATAGTGTTCTTTATAGAGGCATCATGTCATGGGTTCCAATTGGGTGCATATCCTAATCAGTCACTCTTTCTTACCTACGTTGTTTATGCATCTAGTGTCCCTACGTCAAATATTGTAGATGAAACTTATTGATGTTTTGTATTGTATTATCACTAGGATTCAAAGCATATGCATGTTCTAAAGTACCACTATTCTCCAACATATGTTTCATGCCCTAGCTAGACCAAAAAACCCAATATTCATGAGACCTATGTTTTATTATTATTCTTAAAAATATCTAATTTGTATAATGAATATTCATCTAACATGGAAATTGACTTGGTCCTCTTTTATATGATGCTAAACAAATTTTTGTCATATGTATATCAGCTTAATGAATTATAAAAAATCAAATATCACGGTTACATAAGTTGAGAGGACATCATATGGCATGTAATAAGTGAAAGATACCATTGAAACATAGGTTGCTAAGTTGTTGTAGGCAATTGAATTTATTATCTCTAAATTTTAGAGATTTGAAATTTTTATTTTTTGGATACACTATATTTTGGAGGCTATAACTTTAGCATGCAAAAGTTTTTTGAGCCCATATTTAAAATTATATGATTTATTGAGCTTTATATATTAGTAGCATGAGTACATTGGCTTATTATGGTGTTGGAATTCAAGTTGTGGAAGATGGATCACAAAGCCCTAGTTACTCATATTAATGGGTATAATTATAGAATTTGGTGAACCAAAATGATTGCCATGTTATGTAGTAAGAACTTTTCATGCATATTTCAAGAGGATAAAATATTTGTTCCTTGTGAAAATACCCACCATCAAGGAGAAGAAGATGCTTTTGGTTTATTTTCCTTTCCAATTGACCTAGAGTTGCTTCTGCACATCAAATACAAGAGCAATTTTGTTAAAGTATGGTCAAAATTGGATGAGATTTTTGTGAAAGTAAATACTACCAAAGTAATTCATCTCAAATGAGAGTTTTTCTCTCTTAAATTTTGTTAGGTTTGAAAATGTTAAGGACTATACTACGATATTCAAGGCGTAAGAGCATATATTGCATTTTCTCAATGTAAACAAAAGGATGATGTAAAGTATGGAATATGCCCTTGAAAATCCCTATCCCTATTTTCAATTGTTAAACCTAATGGTTTATATAATTCCTATATTATTGAAGTCTCAAAATATATAATCTTTATCAACATTTTCTCTTCTAGTTTATTTTTAGGGGACAACGTCAAATTGTGGTTGGTCTCCACAAAAACAAGATCATGCAAAGGAATTTAAATTTAAGGAGGATAATACATAAGGGCTCAAGGGATAGGGTATGTCTTTAAAGAAATAAAATACCACTTATATATATTGTTAGAGTAAGGGACCTGTAATGATTTTTTTTTTAAATTACAAAGGATTGAAGCTCAGTTCTTAAATATTGATGGATATTTCCTGGGTCATGAGGGGGATATTAAAGGATTTTTCTCAATTGTAGAGGTACATTAGAGGATTCATTATGGGCTGAAGATATTATTATCACTAATGTCTTCTATCCTTGACTCTTCAAATCAAATTATAAGAGGTTTTAAAAGGTTTAATTTGATTCATTGGGCAATACTAACATTATATGATATAATATTGATAGGCATAAGGGCATTCTTTGTACAATGCATTCATTTATTATATAATTTTTTTATATTAAGTCTTGTGAGTCATAATTAACCTGGTTATGGCTAGACCCATCCTATAAATTATAATTAACCTTAATCCTCCTTATAATTTTGACTTAGGTTAGATTTTGTTAGGTATTTAAAGTTTTGGTACTGGTATACATACCCATTTCCACTCTTCATTGATGGATCAGAGTGTTGTGAATATAATCTATGACATAGATGGAGATTATTTATGATGCCTATGACCACCATAAAATATTTGTGTCTCTCATTTTTTTTCTTTCATCACTTTTATGGTTTCTATATAATATTTGAGTGGATGGTTTGCTTCTATTTGTTTTTATAAAATATGAGAATGGTTTACAAAATTATTTTTGTAATTTTTTTTTACCTTCTCTCCTTTTCTACTTGTATAGTATTAGCCACTTTAAACATCCCTCTTTATCCAAATACCATAGAAATGTTTTCACTTAGAAGATTCTTTTATTTTAGTGGATGCTATTAAAATATTTATCCCCTTATTATAGTGATGTAATATATTTTTAAAGTTTTATATTTAGTTAGTGATCTTAGCCAAATGACTAGTTGAACCAAAACATAGAATTTTTAGTTATAAAACATCAAGAAAAAGTGCAATTAAAAAATAATAGTGTATGTCCCTACAGGGACATCTCAAAGGTATATCATTGGCATTTTATCTCCATGATCTTAGTTTGAATCATGAGTATGGAGACCCCTATAGTTGTGCCTCTAAGGAGTGTGACCTCCATTTGTTCCACTCGTAATTTGTATTACTTCAACAAAAAAAGATAAAATGTATAATAAGATAAAACATAAAAATACATAACCAAAATACCATAATTTCTTATTTTTAGAATAAAAAATACAATGCAACCAATTTCTAAGAGGAGTGATGCTATCATATTACATCCATTATTTATACCTTTTATATTTTGAGGTGTGTCTATCTTATACACTATTTGGTATGTTTAAAACTCATCGTATTACATATGGAAGATCATGTATATGGAAATATGATGGTCCACCCTCCCAATTTTATGCATAGAAAATAAAAACTATAGATATGTGACTTATATTTTAAGTTTTTATAGACACCAAAATAGCACCAATCCGATTATGTGACTGCAAACACTGATCGCATTGACACACACAACCCCAAGGGTAGCCCCCAGAGGTTAAAAAGTGGTCCTAACCACTCTCACAATAGTTTTGGAAGGTCAGGAGTCAATTGGGCACCTTCAGGCACTCTGCTCCATACTCGTTCCACCCAGGGACGATTACAAACTGGTATTCGCCCCACCCAGGGATGAATATAAGTATTCGCTCTAGGGTGGGGCGAATAGCAGGTTTGACGGGCAAAAAGTCAAATCTTGACAAATGGCAGCTCAGATCCGCCACTTAATTCTTCCTTCATTGCATGGGAGTGTGAGTGAGCATTTTTGAGCATTAGAGGTAGTTACAAGGGCAGTCATGAAGCCCCTAATCAGGGAGGAATCTTCCCTCCCTTGGAGAGGCATGATTGCCAAGTGGTGCCTCTGCATGCTCATCCAAAGAGACCATCAGGTCTATAAAATGGTGAGTTTTCTCACCACAAAAGATAGAGAGAAGGAGAATTTTGAAGCAATGAAGTGCTACCATTTTACTTTCACACCCACACCCTTTTGAGTTGTGCCTTTCACATCCTTGATCTCTTTTGGAAAGGAGGTCATAGGGTGGTTATTGGAAGCACAAATCTGGAACCAAAACCTGAAATTTGGCCACAATATCCCACAAAATTTGCCGAAAATACCCCACAAGAGGTTTTGGACCCATCCCAAGTGGATTGGTGCCAAAATCGGGCCCCAAACGATGGGCGGCCTACCCCGGGCGCCCCCTCCACACTGCTACAGGCCTAATCGCCCCGCTTCGGAGTGATTGGAAATATGTGGTAGATTTATTTTCTATTATTCTTGCATTTGATTTTGTGCTGCTTAGATAGGTTGCTATTCAAATTTCACCTTGTTTCGAGCAATTTTGATCATGTTTCTATTATTTCTCGCTTTTGCTAACATGCAGGTAGCATCATCAAATTCCCATTGACGGAGGCCAAATTGGGAAAATCTGACCATCTGGGTCTTCCCAAAATACCCCCAATTAGCTAACCCCCAACTTTGTAGGTGATTTGGGGCTTCCCAGATGTGACATTTGGGACAGTACCTCTTTGGCATTTTGTTGCAGGTCTATTCGTCCCGCCCCGGAGCGAATACAAATCTATGGTGAATTTTTTGACTGTTCCATTTGTTGTGTTTTCTTGGTGATGTTTTGATGCCCCTGTCAAATTTTTAGTTCATTTGGAGCCATTTTAGTTATCATTTTATTTATATCTTGCATGCACTAATCGAAGGCGTAGGGATTGCATGTTTTATTTCATCCGTAGGTGCTACTGACTATTTCTTGTTTCTTTGAACATAGGATCTAGACCTTAGAGGAGTAGCAAGGAGTCAAGACTCACCAATGCAAGTGGCGACGATGTTTGGTCTACCCATTTTACATGTGGGCACGCGGAAGAAGGAATGACATCCATGGGTGTAACAAGAACGCATATTTAACGCTCCTAGCCCTTAGAAGGGGAGGAGGCACATTGTAACCGAGTTTTGAAACATATCAATAAAAAGGGTTGTCTTCCTTATTGGCTTTTTTTTTTGATTCGATTCATTCATGCTTTCCCTCTCTTCATGCACTTTCAATTCATAGGATTTAGCGTTAAGTTTAGTTCAGTTTGCATCGCACTCGGAGTCTCCTTTTTGCTTCCGTATCCTTGTGATTTCAGTGGTGATCACGGTGGGACCCTTGTCCTCTATTTTTAAGGTCAAAAATATGATCAAAACTTGGTTGTTTTTTCTTGTAGGTACCGAGTTTTCAAATGTTGGACTGTTGTTCGTTCCAGCCTATGGCGAATACAGAGCTGGAATTCGTCTTACCCAGGGACGAATGGGCATTTGCCCCACCCTGTGATGAATACAGTCCTATAATTCATTCCTCCCCGGGATGAATATCTGCTTGTGTAGTTTCAGGATAGAAACTCAGAACCAACAGATTTGGGCAGAGAAGAGGTAAGGGTCTTGAACTCTTTCTGTCATTTTCTATTTTTTGTTTCCTATTTTTCTGGTTCTTTGCTTGCTTAGGAAAAGTTGTACTGCATGTTTATTTCCTTTCATGCAAAGTAAAAATAACCCCACACATCACGTGGCAACATAAACACCAAGGAGTTGGTCATAAAACCCTAGCCCTTGATCAAGACCAACGGTGGATTTCATCACCACCTTGGCTTGAATTTTGCATTCATAAACCCCGATCGCTACTATTGCTAGACGTAAATCCTGATGAAAGCTGACCGAGTGTAGCTAGGGTGATTCCCAGTGCATGAGGATAAGTATTCTATGGTAGGTGTCAAAAATAGGGTGATTCCCCTTTCATACCACCTACGTTCCACGTACCATCTGCTCTCATGTACCAATAGTTTCCCTCACGTAAGGGCGGGTATATAGAGAGGTTGGTATATCGGCCTAGCAATGGTATATCGAAGGGGCGACCATTTTTGGGAGTCATAAGAGCCATCATATTGCATTTAAACGTCCTTTACAAAATCTTTCAAAACAAAATCAAAACACACTAAACCAGGTTTAGGGCACACCTTTAATCTTTAAACGAGATAATCATTGCTTTGCATGTGTGATCCTTTCTGTTTAGTGTAGCATAAAAATCATAAAAAGAAATAAAAATCTACACATCTGGTAGCAAAAAGACCACCATGGTGTACACCCATAGCCAAGCCCAATCAAGGGCAAAAGCTACGGAGAGTGTACAAGGGGGCACAAGTCACCTCCGCTATAGCCCCAAGGACTTGGTCATACCGCCTTGGTGGCCTGACCTACAAGAGAGTCCGCATCATGCCATTTCAGAATGGGACTATAGAGGCACCCCTCTGAGGGGCACTCCCATCCAGCATAGGCCCTTTCAGGAGGAGTCCTTACATGTGGCCCTCAATATAAATGGGAAGGCTCCCTTAGAAGCTCGATATGAGTGGCCACCGCGTGATGAAGTGCTAGAACAGCAGAGGGTCCATGAGGAGAGGCCACATGATTATGTCATCCCTCCTTTACCCCCCATCATTGTTAGGAATAGAAATCCAAATCTAGAGCACAAGGCTCTTCAAGTAGGGCGAGCCAACTCTGCCCGCCCCTTTCACATATATGAAAGGGAACACGAGGAAGACCACTACATTCCTCAAGAGCAACACATAGTGTGGGAGCAATGCACCTCCACACTTGCTGTCTACCAGAATCACCTACTGGGGCCAGAGCCTCGAGTGAATGCCGCCAACCTCGATAGAGGGAAGCAACCCATAGAGATCTTGGATCATCATGATCGGGATAAATGTGTAGGAGAGGCATCTAGGCCTCCTAGATTCAAGATGGTAGAACAAATCGACCTGGTAGTCACTAGACACACCGCCCACCAAGCGTAGATCACACAGCTTGAGCAAGACCAACAATAGCTAGAGCATCTATATCGCCTTAGCAAAGAGCGCATTTGATGCCAAACAGATGAGTTGCTCCATAACACGGTGCCTGAGAGGGTTCCAACCCCTCGCACCCAAAGAGCAAAACCATATGAGAGGCGCAACCCCTTGGTATGAGATAGGTCCCCATGACCTTACCAAGTGCTGCCTTCGAGACCTCCTAGACCTGAGCGAGAGGCCACTCCTAGGAACAACGATGGGTTCCCTCCGTGGGGACCCACCCATGGTCATAGGTCTCGGCCAAAAACTCCTCAAGAAGCATATGAGGAGTATGAACAAGAAGAAGAGCGGGCTGAAACGCCCTATCAAGGTAGAGGGGTTGCTATCCGACCACCCCTCCATAGGCCTCAAGTTTCCCACAACCCACAATGGGAGAAAACTAATGAGGAAGAGATTAAATCTTCCAATGCATATAAAGTATTGCTAGAGCATTTGGAGTCTATGGAGACCAAGACTTTTGGGCCCCAAAAGCCCATGTTACGCCAACTCCGCAGTCATCCTATGCATCCATCAGTGCCTGCACCCCCTTATCCTGAACACTTTAAGCTACCTCAGTTGGCAATATTTAGAGGTGAGGAGGATGCCCAAGAGCATGTGACTAGATTCCTGAGCCAATGCTTTGGCATTCAGGATAATGATGCTTTGCTATTGAGAACATTCATCACCACATTTGTAGGCCCTACCTCGGATTGGTTTACTCAATTACCAAAGCATAGCATTAGCAACTTGGATCAGCTAGTGGATGCGTTCCTCGAACGCTTCACCTTCAACACCAAGAAGAAGGCATCACTAAGCGACTTAGCTAGCCTCAGGAAGTATGAGGAAGAAACCATGGTGGCCTATGGGAATCGATGGAGGACTCTACTTTCTAAGCTACCCTACCTCCCTCCTATGTCCGACCTCACACAAATGTTCTCAAAGAGCTATTTGAGATCGATCTCTGTGCTATTATAGCTACAGCAATATGCCACCTTAGAGGAAGCTCTAGCACAAGCTAGAATCATTGAAGATATCAAGATTCAGGATGGCGAGATAGCCAAGCCAAAGAAGAAAGAATGGTCCAAGAACACCAAAATAGGGACCATGCAATAGAAACCCGTTGCGGTCAATCAGGTTGCTATCAACGTCCCTAAGCCTGCACAAGCAACACAGCCCCAAAAGGCTAACTATCAAGTGGTGCCTCTTAACATCTATGACCGAGAAAATCAGAGGCAAGAGAAAAATTAGCAGCGTCACCCTAGGCAACAATTCACACCCTACACAGAGTCTAGAGACTCCCTGTTTGATCGCTTGTCAGTGGCAAACTTGATCAACCTACCCGAGATTCAGCCCATAGATCCCAACATGCCAAAACCTAAGGGCTACAAGGAGGATTTATACTGTAGGTTCCATAGGTGGAAGGGACATGACCTTAATGCCTATTGGAAGTTTAAGGGCTTGGTGCAAGACCTAATTGATAACAAGACATTAGTGGTGGATAGTCCTGTGGCACCAAGAAACCAACAAATGGGGGTCTTTAAGGACCCCTTGCCTGCCCATGATGCACAGGAAAAGACCCTACAAGTCAATGAGGTCACACAGAACTTCCCCATGCAGGGGTATGTAGGGATGATCAGTATAGTGACTCGAAACAGGAGGTATCCGAGTGTAGCTGCCCCTACGGGGACTACAGGTGAGGTGCCAACAACGTCACAACCACAACAACACCTTACACAACCTCCTTCACCTAGACCCATGGCCATAATTCGGACCAAGCTCACTCAAAGCTTGCGGACCACGTCGGCTAGGCTCTCCATATACGATCTCATACAACAATCAACGCCCCATCGGGAGGCCCTAATGGAGATATTGAAAGCCATCGAGTTGCAGCCCCATGAAGCAAATTATTTCAACAACTTTGTGGGACATGTCAAATGATGCACTGAGCTAGTCATCACTTTTCGAGAAGACGAAGTGAAATCAGTGGCTGATGATATGGTGGATCCACCCCTGCACGTTATCGTGCTAGTCAACAAGATTCCGTATAAGAGGGTGTTGGTAGACACTGGCTCATCCAACAATATCATCACAACAATGGCATTGAAACATCTGAAGTTGCCAGCATCTCACATTATGGCTTCCACATATACACTATGAGCATTCAATGATGCAATATGCTCGATAGTTGGCACAATTGTCCTACCCATCCAAGTGGGACAAAAGACTATACCTACATTGTGCCATATTTTGGAAGGTGAGATGGCCTATAACATCTTGTTGGGTCGGCCATGGATCAGGGACATGAAGTGTGTCCCTTCGATAGCTCATCAATGCTTAAAGTATACATTTGAAGGGGAGGTACATGTAGTCCCGGTGGACTTAGAACCCTTCAAGTATTGCAATGCGGTGCAGCTGATGCCATAGTCGACCCTTCCATCAACGCATTTGGATTTTTAGTTGAATCCATCTAAATAGGGTTCTATTCCATAGGCATCCCCATTGGCAAACCCATCAAAACCATAGTCGGGTCCATCTTCATCGATTGGTCCTTCACCAACAATGCCACCTACGATGGCCACACAGAAGGACAAAGGGAAGAAACCCCTAGAAGAGGCATCGCCATCAGTATCAACTATCTCTATTGAGGAGATGCCTAGCAGAATGGAAGTCGAGGCTCCTAGTCCACCCGACATGGAGTGGACTCTGGAAGGACTTTCGTTCCCTCCCCCTCAATCATAGACAATCACCATTGAAATGGCCAATATGGGCTTGGGGGAGTATCTGGTGCGGAATATTGTAGCAACACCCACACTAGAGTCCATGCAGGACATGGGGAGACCTCGCCTCCCCATCGGTACCATTGTTCCTCTAGGATACCCGTCAAATCAGACAAACTTTGTGTATGGGGGCCTTGATCATGGTACTGAACCATACATGCAAGAGGATGAAGATGAAGAGCCCTTTGCAAAAGATGTCAACTATTTGTCCAACTTAGAATTTGCTTTGAGATACCTTGGCTAATGCAATTGGCATGGATATGGGTTAGGCAGATATGATCAAGGAGTGCATGTTCTCTGCCAACCAAGATACCATATGCCGTATGACAAGTCAGGAGTAGGGTTCAACCACCCCCTACCCTTAGACATCTTGGTAGAGAACATGCAAGGCCTAGGGATAGGCAACAAGGGGGGATTGGAATTAGACTCGTATGCCAACCCTAACACGACATATACACTAGGAGATTATCTCCCATTGTTGACAACCAATCTTGTTGAACTCAACAATCCTTTCCCTTCGCTTAAAAGAGGAGAAAGTTAAAAAAAACACCTACAAGAGAGGTGTAGACAAGAGCAGGATGGATCTTCGGTATACGAGTCAGAATACGAGGTAGCACCATGGGATCCCTTCGAATCAGATAGCAATCACTCACAAGTGGTCCCCATGAATTATTATCAAGAAATCCTCTTGACCATGTTCCCTTTGGTAGCTCCCATCGAGCAAGTGCCACCACAAGACAATCAGGTCCCCCCACGAAGAGTGGAACAACCACAATGCAGCTAGATCAATTTGCTTGAGCAGGAAGAGCCATTAATGCCTCAAATGGTTGTCAAAGCCAATGAAGGCTTTTGGATCTCTGACATAGATTATGAAGATGAAACAAAAATGAACTTCGCAAAGAATAGGCTACTTACTATCTTAGCTGCACCCTGGTAAGCTATGAACTTAACTATGCATACATTGACAAACTTTGCTTGGCAGTGGTGTTTGCTACCAAAAAGCTATGCCACTACATGCTGAGTAACACTACGTATGTTGTGTCTAAGGAGAATCCATTGCGATACATGATGAGTCACACTTATCATAGTAGCCACATGGCAAAATGGATCATGTTGTTGACGGAGTTTGACATAGAGTTTATTGGACAAAAATCCATCAAAGGAAAAGTCATAGCCGATCAACTAGTAGAGGCTCCTCTCGAAGACGATCAGCCTCTGGTCATAGAACTACCCGATGATGGGGTCTTCCATGTCTCAGAATCGCCAGATTCTGATGAGCCTGAGTCCCAGGCCGACATAACCCTGTTTTTTGATGGTTCTAAATGTGAGAAATGGGGTGGTGCAGGAATTGTATTCTTCACACCACAAGGGGCTCCAATGCCTCTGTCATTTAAATTAGACTTCCTGTGCACCAAAAATAATGTCGAATATGAAGCCTTGCTCATAGGTCTTCAGACAAAAATCACCATGAACATCAAACGATCGAACATCTTTGGTGATTCGCTATTAATTGTCAACCAAGTCAAAGGGGTATTCCAATGTAAATGCCCAGTTCTACAGGCCTACAAAGCCCTTATGGACAAATTCTTGGCAAAGCTTGAATGGTACGACATCGAGGCACTCCCTTAGTCATCGAATCGCTTTGCAGACACTATTGCCTCCTTGGGGTCATTAATCGCATAAGACATTTCTAGTGATATGACAACCATTCAAGTCAAAATGCTATCACAATCCATGATGGAGCGTGCAAGCTCTGACTTGACACCAGGAATCCACTTGATCTAGATTGAACCATCCTCGAACACATTCTATCGAATCCATGATCGTCTGAATCATGCCAAGTGGGGGTCCTTGTTCTCCCCTACTCCCCTTAATAGCCACACAATGCTATTCTTACAAGTTCTCTCCTACTCAGCTTTTTCTAGGGACAAAATTCAATAGGGATTGGCTATTCATACCATCAAGGATTCCGATCAGTAGGATTGGTATTCACCCATAAGGGACTACCTCAAGTTAGGTAACCTCCCACTTGGATTGACGCATGCCACAAAATGAGCATTCAAGTAGAAAGCGGCAAAGTATGTCTTGTTAGGAGACATTTTGTTTCATCATAGCTATGAAGGAATTCTCCTTCATTGCTTGGACCAGCAAGAGTCCACTTGGGC
Source organism: Wollemia nobilis (assembly GCA_028583015.1). Lineage (NCBI taxonomy): Eukaryota > Viridiplantae > Streptophyta > Pinopsida > Araucariales > Araucariaceae > Wollemia > Wollemia nobilis. The sequence continues at coordinate 6,972,183 of JAQPPZ010016915.1, read as the reverse complement.
GATCGTCCAAATGCATGATGGTACGTGTGGTGGCCACTTTAGTGGTATGACCATCACAAAGCGCATTCTATGCATGGGCTATTATTGGCCATCTTTAGAGCGAGATTATTGTGCATATGTATGGAAGTGCATGAAGTGTCAACACCATGCCAATTTGACACATGTACCTTCCTAGGCCTTGCAGCCAATCCAATCGGCTTGGCCATTTTCATAGTGGGGCTTAGATCTAATCGGTAAGATCTCCCCTACGTCACCAGGTCATCACACGTTTATCATAATGGCCATAGAGTACTTCACCAAATGGGTGGAAGTAGTTTCTCTTACCTCTACGACTGGAACCCGCATTTCGGAGTTCATTTTACACAATATCATATGTCATTTTGGCATTCCATCCAAGATAATTTTGGATAATGGGACGTCATTCAAGAACAAATACGTGCGTGCTTTGACCACAAACAAATTCAACACAGTTTTTTGAAACCCTATTATCCGTAGGCGAATGGGCAAGCAGAGGCATCAAACAAAATGCTAATTGCCATCCTTAAAAATATAGTTGTAGAAAGTCATAAGGATTGGCACATCCAGATCCCACTTGCCCTGTGGGCTTATCACACTAGCATTCGAAAACCCACTAGGGCAACTCCATTTTCGCTCGTGTATGGCTCTGAGGCTATCATGCCTCTCGAGTTGGAAATCCCTTCCCTACGCATTTCAATGCAAGAGTTAGACTAGCTTGTGTTGCTCGACAAACAATGCGTTAATGCTCTCGAGCATTTACGTATCTATCAAGAGCGACTAAAGAAAGCATACAACATGAAGGTTCACCTGAGGGACTTTTAGGTTGGTGACTTGGTCTTAAAGGAGAACCAATAGAACTCTAGCTTACCGCCCCATATAAGGGACAAGTTCATGGAAAATTGGTTAGGTCCCTATGTAATTGATAGTAAAATAGGACCTGGAACATACCGAAAAGCCTCTCTTGATGGAATCATGGAACTAGAACCCTTTAACATCAACCATTTGCGGCCATTCCATATCTAAAAGAGCCATAGCCCAATCCCAAAATGCTCCAAGGATTCTTGCAATCGCTTGGTCATCCCCAAAACACCCCAAAGGTGTCCATTACCACTTTGGTCAAAATAAAATGCTCCAAGGATTCCCGCAATCGCTTGGTCATCCCAAAAATGATCCAATGATTCTCGTAATCGCTTGGTCATCCCCAAAATACTCCAAGGATTCCCGCAATCGCTTGGTCATCCCCAAAAGGCTCCAAGGATTCCCGCAATCACTTGGTCATCCCCAAAATACCCCAAAGGTATCTACAATCCCTTTGGTCAAACCAAATGCTCCAAGGGTTCTCACCATCGCTTGGTCACCCAAAAGCTCCAAGGATCCCCACAATCACTTGGTCAAAAATAAGAAAATTCAAAAATAGTAAAATCATCAAAAAATAAAAAAAAATTGCATCTCATTTCCAGGCATGCTCAAACTCATCACAACAATAGAGAGCTCTTTTTGCATCTCATATTCATGCTCACAAAAATCAGTCTATCAAAAATGCAAAAATAATAGCTACATTAAGCATAACATCCACACATTGCATATTTGTGGTCATCCAGGTCAAGGCACCATAGACTGTAATTACTTGGAAAATCCATCTTGTTCCACATTTCTCCAGTCTATAAACAGTCCATCAAAAATAAATGCCATTCACGTCTTTTACCATATCATAGTCAGTGGTCTTCTAATGTATCAAGAGTTTTCGTCATTTAGTCGTCATTAGCTTTCTAGCCAAATACTGTACAAAGTCACACAGATTTTACAAAGGTAGAGTTCTACTTGGATCACACCTTGGTACGTAGCATCCCAACACAAATTAAAACACATAAGAATTCCCAAGTTGTGTGAACGAAATATGAAACCTACAAAGCAATCTAGGTCACCATAAGAAAAATGGTCATCTTGCTCATTGCCCTGTGCGAATGACCCCAAGAATGTTGATAGTTTGCAAAAGGACAAGCATCTTCCCTACCCAATTCCCCAAGAATCCCAAGTTCTCAAAAATTTTCAAACGTCATAAAATTTTGCAATAATCAAAACTCCAAAAAAAAAAAAGTGTTTGACATCACCACCAAAGTGCATACATCAAAAGGCACATAGAATAGTGATTCTCATCACTCGAAATTCAAATCCCTTGCTCAAAAAAAATATATATATATAAATAAACAATGATTTTTATCACTATATAAGAGCAAGTATCCCAATGCCATTGAAGAAAAGAAGGGAGTCAAACTTGAATCCCTAGAACTCTCAGCATTCAGAAGGTCACAAAGTAAACCCTAGTATCGGTTTGGTGGATAACCTATCGGTCACTGGTGGTACACCTCCCGCATGACGATATATTTGTCACATTAACTCATGTACAGATCAATGTTTGCATGTGGATGAGCTGGCTTATGGTATCCTAGATAGTATCACAGATTAATCTGACTAAATACAACAAAGGCAGTTAGTGGAACTAATTAGGTGATCCTCAGTACAGGTTCGGTTGACAGCCTATCTGGAACTGGTGGTATCCTAAAGAATACCACATAAATGAACTCAATTGCACACACAGGGATGTGACATAACTTGGTCAAAGGCAAGTCCGATTCATACGTTGTTCAAAAGTCTTGTAAGATAAAGTACAATCAAGGCTAGTTAGTTAAAACATCTAAGTCTCAGAAAACCTTAAAATACATTTTAAACCAACTAATATCTTTCATATTTGCATCACCATCAGAAAATACAAAAAAATAACATGTATACATAAAAAGTCATTTACCACAACAATCGCCTTAGACAAAAAGCCATAAAGTTCTAAATAGTCTATGGTGCCCTCGCCCAACAACACAAGTTCAATTCATCCACTACATTTGCATATCCTGAAAGTTAGAAACATTTGCAGTCATCATAACATATGCATCCATCAAACATCAATTAACATGCATACATACACATTCAACAACCATGGAGCACAACATCAAATGCCGACATGTGTATAAATAAAATAAGGTCATCTGTATATATATCATCAAAAATGCCCATAGGCTACAATAACCGGTCATCCGACCCCGCAACAAGCCAAAAGCTCAAAAACCCCCATCCTAGGGCATCGGCCACCATGATTACATAGGATCAGTGCGATGGGAACTACCCCCTGTGGTGTGGGTCCTATGTGACCTCTCAGGGTGGATACTACTAGCCCTTGCATCATGCCTACTCGACACCCCTCATCCAGTCGCCTATGCTAAGAGGATGCTGACTGCTCTGTATTGCTCCCTCTCAAGCGATGCGACGATCCACCTCCATTGAATGTAGGGACCCACCCACCGAGGTGGCTAATCTCTGCCTCTAGCTCTAATCGATGCTGCACCAAGTCCATATCTCGTTGGTGATACATAGCCATGTTCTCATCGCGTTGCGCCAAGGCCCTCTCCCTCTCTGCCAGTTGTGTTCGTAGGAGATCCCTCTCCCGCGTAGCATCGATATCCCCATCCTATCGATGGTACGCAACCCATGCATTCTATCGCTTTGCTAGCTGCATGCATAGGATATCCTTCTCCTGCAGTGCATCTCCCAGCTCCTCATCGTGCCTCTATAGTAGCCCCTTCAATCGTGCATTCTCAACGCATAACCCTGCCTCCATGTCCTTCAAAACTACCTAAGGCATTAGCATCTCTGGAACCACAACCTGCTTTGGCTCCCACTATTTCGACACATCTTGCATCTCTGGCTGATCCAGATTCCCATCATCCACATCCGTATCATCCACCTCCACCATGTATGCATCCTCCAGTAGAGCTCCCCACTCATATCCTAGTGCCTCGGCACCCTCCCCGCCTGCTGCTACTACCTCCATGCCTCCCAGTGGCCCCTCTCCCCACCATCGCCACAATACCCACCACTGGTCATACTCTACGGTAGTCTCAATGTCGTCCACATCAGGGACGTCAATCGCCACATATGAATCCTTTCCCAGTGGTGCAATGAATTTCCAGTCCAGAGTCCTCTCATCCCACCAGTGCCGATAGACCACGGGCTCACAAGGAAACCCCTGGCACACCCCAAACTGTCATGTCACCTGATTGTAAGGGAAGAAATCCTACTCAGTCCCATATCGCTCAATTAGCCAACACCCCCTGCGTACCCATCAGAGCCACTCTCCAGGCTTAGGCTAGGCTAGATAGTCTCGATAGGGGTGCTAGAACACCTCCCCTGGAGCAAGTCGAGCGAAGGCATCAACATAGTGTCCTACAACACCTGCCCACCATTGAATTTGTCCTTACTCCTTAGACCACTGCCACAAAGCCGCGTAACCTATATCCTTAACCACCATTTTTGCTCGATTAGTCCATGGTAACCCCACCAGTCTCTTCATCGCTATGTGCTGCCAAGCCCAACTCTGCAACAAATAGCTACAGCCAATCCCCTTCCACCTTTGATAGCGGACCTCGTACAGCTCACCATAGAGTTGTTCCAGTAGCATCTATCCCGACCTCATGATCAGGGGCTCATGCGTTGAACACTCCACCAGCCAATAGAACACATCCAATAGGTTCCATGATAACCTTGCTCCTGACGATTCAGGTAGCAGTATTTTGGAAATGAGGCCCATAAGTACTACGTGCCTCACTCCCAACACCCCATTCTCCAGCCACCATTGAACTAGAATCCCACCAATATGGCAGTCGACCTATGACCTCTCCACTGGGCTATCCACACCCACCTCCTCCCCATGCCTGAAGCATTAGGTCAGTATACCTGTCTACTGATCATGCGATGTCATCCTGATTAGCAATCCATCTATCAGAATTCGTAGAATCCGATAGACATCCTCCAAGGTCACTGCCATCTCCCCTGTTGGGAGATGGAAGGTGTTGGTCCGGGGATCCCACAAGTTGATCAGGGCCATCAGATAGGCTTGATCCCCGACCACAGGCTCTAGCCGAGTCACCTGCTTGAGCCCAAGGGCATCAATCCATTCCCAGTTAGCTAAAGTCAGTGCCTCTCATGCTTCAGTAAAAACAGTAGGCACACGATACCGGCTCTTCATAACCTGCAAAAGAAAACAACAAAAAAAATATTAAAATCATGAAAAACTCTATAGTAGTAACATGAATATACAGCCATGCATAATACAAATTATAGCTAAAAACAACCAAATTCACAAAAATTCAAAACATTTACATCTTGTCAGTCTTAGGGTTTCTGTACTCTAAGTTTAAAACTGACAGACAATTTAAAAAACCAAAAAAAATAAAAAAAACAAATTTTCACATACAGTTTGTCAGTATTAGGGTTTTCGTGTAACACAAACATCACAAAATTTTGGCTTTTATCACGTCTTTTCAACATACATGTAACCTAGGGTTTCATTTTTGCGAAGCCAACTAAAAAGAAAAACAATTTTTTTTAAACTAAAGTTTTGAGCTCAGTTTTTTTTTTTCTACCTAGGGTTTTTACCCAGGTTTTCATGAAGTCATAAGACAAAAAATCATGCATAACGACATACCATTAATTAGGGTTTTCATTTTTACAATTGAACAACAAACTACAAAAGCAGCCATAATCAAAGTGCGGTATTCAAAACTGTAGCAAAAAAAATGCAAGCAATAATGAGGACAATCACTTACTGGTCTCGCTTCAGCTCTGCCGCTCGATATGGTTAATGAACTCATGATGTCAGGAGAAATTTGGTAGTGCTTTGCTTCGTAGAATTAACCTCCTCCTCCTCAAACAATTAATACCTCACCCCCAACATGCCCTTATCAAACCATAGCCGCACCAGAATCCCGCCAATTAGGAAGTTCCCCTCTACCTTCTCCATCACGCCATCCACCCCCATCTCTGCGACATGCCCAAAGCACTGTGTCAGCACCACCGTCCACTGATCCCGATGAGTCATCCAAATGGGTAGCCCGTCTATTAGAATCCATAGAATCCGATAAACGTCCTCTAGAGTCACTGTCATCTCTCATGTTGAGATATGAAAGGTGTTGGTGTGGGGATCCCACAAATTGATCAAGGCGGTCATATATGCCCGATCCCCCACCATAGGCTCTAATCAAGTCACCTTCTTGAGTCCAAGGACATCAAGCCAATCTAAGTCTGCCATAGTCAGCACATCCCATGCTTCAAAAAATATCGTCAGCTGACGGTACCGATTCTTCACCACCTACAAAACAAAACAACACAAAACAACACAAAAACATTAAAACATGACAACAAAAATAAATTGTATAGCACTACAACAAATATACAACAATGTATACAAATTGTACAACAAAAACATTTAATAAACTATACAACAACATTAACAAAATATACAGTTCAAACATTTAAAAAAAAACAAAAAAACAAAATCAAAACAACATTTTAACCTAGGGTTTTTAACTCTAGTTTAAACTAAAAAACAAAAAACAAAATCAAAACAAATTTTTTAACCTAGGGTTTTAACCTTAGTTTAAACTAAAAAAGCAAAAAACAAAATCAAAACAACATTTTAACCTAGGGTTTTTAACTCTAGCTTAAACTAAAAAAAAAAAAAAACAATTTAAAAAAAAAAAAACTAGGGTTTTGATCTTAGTTTAAAACAACACAACAAAATACAAATACAAAACAATTAAACTAGGGTTTTGATCTTAGTTTAAACGAAAAAACGAAATATAAAATAAATTACGGTTTTGAACTGTAAAATAAAAACAACAAAATAAAGCACAAGAGCACCTACCAGTCTTGCCTCGGCTCTGCCACTCCATGATCCAGTCTATGCACTCATGGTATTTGTGAAATATTGACAGTGCTCTACTACGCAGACTCGAACTCCTCCTCACAGCTCCAAATTGCCAAAAAAGTAAAGTGCAAATGAGCCCAAAACCTAGCTTTGGCCCTTATATAGGCTCTTAGGCCTGTAATCGTTCCACCCTGGGATGAGCACCCTAGTTAGCACTCGTCCCACCCTGGGAATATTACAAAACTGGTATTCATCCCACCTTGGGACAATTACAGAGCAAGAAAATCAAAAACAACCAAAAGTGCATCCAAAATGCACCAAAAACAACAATAAAACTTCCGAACAAAGGCACCTTTGCACCTGCACTTCAAGGCATCCAAAACCGACATTGGGGTCACAAATCCTCACTATCCTACTCCCTAAGAAGGCTTCCATAGGTGGACCACTCCACAGGAGGAACTATTTTCGAGAATTTCATCCCCAAAAGGCGTCACAAAAAGGGTCCAAACCCACCCAAAAATAGCAATAAAATTGTCGAACAAAGGCGCCTTTGCGCCTAACATTATTGGCATAAAAAACTGACATCGGGGCCATAAATTATAAATATCCTACTCCCTAAAAAGGCTACCATAGCCGAACCACTCCACGAGAAGACAGATTTTTGACAATTTTAGCCCCAAAATGCGTCACAAAAAGGGTTAAAACCCACAAAAAAATAGGTCTGATTGTTGGGAAAATGCATAAGTATTCAATGAAAAACAACTAAAGGCACCCTTAAAAAATTCATCTTGGGTCAAGCAACTCGTCATTTTTCTCATGTTGGTCATTCCCTCATTGATTCGTCGCTTGAGGGGGTAGTCACACTTAGTCACCAATCAACAAATACACACCCAATCAAGGAAATGACATGCATTCAAAGAATCATTGACAAATACAATCATGCTCCTGCTTGGGGCAGCAAACAAGAAATAATCACAAGTTGATCAAATACTTGGCATTCTAGAATCATGAACTCAAGGTTTCCATAGACAAAATGTTGCACCCTTTGCCTATTCATGATTGAACAATGCCCAAGATCAAGTAACACCTCACCAAAAAAGGTTAATACTTGAATTAAGCTCCTTAGCTCGTCAGAAGCAAGGATTCAAGAATGTGTGCCCTTTCCATACTTGGGGCATCAAAAGTTGGTTAGGTTATTGAGAAACCCTAATCATTAGTGCTTTGGTTATCTATTTTTGCTTAGCACTGCACCACACACAATGCATCCCAAAAAGGGGCATCTGTAGACACCAAAATAGCACCAATCTGATCATGTGGCTACAAGCACTGACCAAATTGGCATACATAGCCCCTAGGACAACCCCTAGAGGTTAAACAGTGGTCCTAACCACTCCCACAGTAGTTTTGGAAGGTCAGAGGTCAATTTGGAACCTTTCAAGCACCCTGCTCCTTACTCGTTCCACCCTGGGGCGAATAGACTGCTATTCGCCTCACCTTGGGATGATTAGTAGCAATCGCTCTGGGGTGGGACGAATAGCAAGTTTGACAAGCAAAAGGTCAAACCTTTACAAATGGCAACTCAGATCCGCTACTCAACTCCACCTTCAATGCATGGGAGTGCGAGTGAACATTTTTGAGCTCAAAGGGGTAGTCATAGAGGTATTCATGGAGCCCTTAATCAGGGAGGAATCTTCTCTCCCATGGGAAGGCATGATGGCCAAGTGGTGCCCCTGCATGCACATTCAAAGCAGACCTTCAGGTCTATAAAATGATGAGTCTTCTAACTCCAAAAAAAAATGGAGCAAGAGCATTTGGAGCAACAGAATGCTGCCAAATTACATCCTCACCCCTCACTTGTGCTTCTTACATCCTTGATCTCTCTTTTGGAAGGGAGGTTATTGGGTGAACATTGGAAGCGCAATCTGGACCTAGAACCTAAAAATTTAGCCACAATACCCCACCCAATTTGCTGACACAACCTCCTAGGAGGTTTTGGACCCATCCCAAGTGGATTGGTGTCGAAACCAAGCCCCAAACGGTAGGTGTCCTGCCCTCGGGTGCCCCCCGCACAACTATAGTCCTAATAGCCCCACCCCGGAGTGATTAGAAATTTGTATCATATTTCTCTACTATTTCTTTTGCATTTTTTTTATGTCATTCATATATGCTGCCATTCAAATTTCATGCTATTCTAATGAGTTTTGATTGTGTTTTCATTGTTTTTTGCCTTCACTAACATACAAGGAGCATCTTCGGATATAGGGAAATCAGGGCCGAATCTACAGAATCCGACCTTTTGGGTCATCTCAAAATGCCCTATTTTGCCTAACCCCAACTTTGCAGGATTTTTGGAGGCCTCTAGATGGGACATTTAAGAGGTTGATTTTTGAAATTTTATGACAGTCCTAATCGTCCCACCTCAGAGTGATTAGAAATATACATTATATTTCTTGACTATTCCTTTTGCAGTGTGTTATCGATAGTGTTTACATACTTCTGTCCAAATTTCATCTTATTTCGACATGTTTTGATTACCGTTTTAATAATTTCATGCATGCATTAACCGGAGGCCTTGGGGATTGCATATTTCCCTCCATCCACATGTGCTATTAATCATTTGCTATTTCTTTGAATGTAGGATATTGACACTAAAGGGGTAGCAAGGAACTATAGATGCATTCATGCAAGCGATGATGACATTTGGCCCACCCATTTCAAATGTGGGCACGCGGAAGATCCCGAAGGGAAGCGTACCATCCGTGGTGTAACAAAACTATATCTAATGCTCCTAGCTCCTAAAAAGGAAGGAGACGTATTGTAACCTGATCTCAAATAAAAATTAATAAAAATAAAGGCTACACTTTACATTTGCTTTATATCTCGTTTCAGTTTGTTTGTTTTCCCTTTTTCATGCACTTTAGTCCTTTGTTCATTTGTAGGACTTAGCATTTCGTATGCTTTTGTTTGCACAGCACCCGATACGCAAATGGGCCTCTGTATCCTCATGCTTTCAAATATTGATAGGCATAAGGGCATTCTTTGTACAATGTATTCATTTATTATATAATTTATTTTATATTAAGTCTTGTGAGTCATAATTAACCTGGTTATGGCTAGACCCACCTTATAACTTATAATTAACCTTAATCCTCCCTATAATGTTGACTTAGGTTAGATTTTATTAGGTATTTAAAGTTTTGGTATTGGTATACATACCTACTTCCACTCTTCATTGATGGATCAGAGTGTTTTGAATATAATCTATGACATAGATAGAGATTATTTACGATGCCTATGACCACCATAAAATCTTTGTGTCTCTCATTTTTTTCTTTCATCACTTTTATGGTTTCTATATAATATTTGAGTGGATTGTTTGCTTCTATTTGTTTTTATAAAATATGAGAATGGTTTACAAAATTATTTTTGTAATTTCTTTTGACCTTCACTTATTTTCTACTTGTATAGTATTAGCCGCTTTAAACATCCCTCTTTATACAAAGACCATAGCAATATTTTCACTTAGAAGTTTATTTTATTTTAGTGGATGCTATTAAAATATTTATCCCCTTATTATAATGATCTAAAATATTTTTAAAGTTGGATATTTAGTTAGTGATCTTAGCCAAAGGACTAGTTGAACCAAAACATAGAATTTTGAGTTATAAAACATCAAGAAAATGTGCAATTAAAAAATAATAGTGTATGTCCCTACAGGGACACCTCAACAGTATATCATTTGCATTTTATATCCATGATCTTAGTTTGAATCATGAGTATGGAGACCCCTATGGTTGTGCCCCTAAGGAGTGTGACCTCCATTTGTTCCACTCGTTGTAATTTGTATTACTTTAACAAAAAAATATAAAATGTATAACAAAATAAAACATAAAAATACATAACCAAAATAGCATAATTTCTTATTTTTAGAATAAATACAATGCAACCAATTTCTAAGAGGAGTGATGCTATCATATTACATCCATTATTTATACCTTTTATATTTTGAGGTGTGTCTATCTTATACACTATTTGGTATTTTTAAAACCCATCGTATTACATATGGAAGATCATGTATATGGAAACATGATGGTCCACCCTCCCAATGTTATGCATAGAAAATAAAAACTATAGATATGTGACTTATAATTTTATGTTTTATTTTCTACTAATGTGTTAGCATGACTAAAAGTACGTTTTTGTTTTGAATATCTAAAATCATAAAATACTATCTTTGCAAAATGTTTTATTTTGTAATTGAAGGTCTTCTCATGCTCATTTTGTTTCCATGCAGTTTATTTAGCATGTATTTCTCCTTCAAAGTTTCAAATATTCCTCTAAGCTTGGCAATGCATCTTAAATGGATCAAAATAAAGTCATGAGGACAAAGTTATACCCCAATAGTATTGATAGGACAAAAAAAAAAGTTTTTCAATATTTTTTAATGTTTATGGGTGTAAATTCATAACAAAACGTTCTAGTTCTTTCTCTAATATTTTGAATAGATAAAACAAAGTCCGAAGGACAAAGTTATTCCTCAAAAAGTTCACATGCTTGGATCACTAGTTGATTATTGGTTTTTGTACAAGCTTATACATTTTAGATGCTATAGTTTGTAAGCATTATATCTTTAATTCTTTAATGTTATTCATAATTTTAAGGAAAGAATTAAATTAGTTTATATTTGAAAAAGGTGTCATTGGGTTGTAAATTTTCTATAAGATTCATCATAATTGGTTAGTAGTCACATTTCATAATCTCGGTATTGTAAATGCAAGATAACATCTATTACTCTTGAATTCTTATGATGGAATTTCATTCCACACTTTTACGTCTTCATTGACATGATTTACTCTTATAAAAATTTGTTGTAGACAATTTGGAACCTTAAAAACTCTTTTTTGCTTCACATTTTAAACTTTTTTTTATGAAAAAATAAACAATCTTAAAAAATAATATATTTTCCTAAGTGGATCTCAGATAACTCATATAGAAGGTCCAACTCTAATGGACCTAATGGTTTAGGCTTTTAATGTGCTCTAATACAAACAAAATAGGTTGTATAACATGCTTTTATATAAATAAATAAATAACATTTCATGGTAAAAGATAAAAACTACTTTGTAATAACTACATATTAGTAAAAGATAAAAACTACTTTGTGTTAACTAAGTATATGCATATATTGTATTATCACTAATTGAAACTATTGGAAACTAATTGAGGTTCTATATTGTATTATCACTAGGATTCAAGGCATATGCATACTCCAAAGTACCACTATTCTCCAGCGTATGTTTCATGCCCTAGCTAGACCAAAGCACCCAATATTCATGAGACTTACGTTTGATTATTATTCTTGAAAACATCTAATTTGTATAATGAAGATTCATCTAACCTGGAAATTGACTTGGTCCTCTTTTATATGATGCTAAACAAATTTTTGTCATATGTATATCAGCTTAATGAATTATAAAAAATCAAATCTCAGTCACATAAGCTGAGACGACCTCATATGGCATGTAATAAGTGAAACATACCATTGAAACATAGGTTGCTAAGTTGTTGTGGGCAATTGAATTTCTTATCTCTAATCTCGGTATTGTAAATGCAAGATAACATTTATTACTCTTGAATTCTTATGATGGAATTTCATTCCACACTTTTACGTCTCCATGGACATAATTTACTCTTATGAAAATTTTTTGTAGACAATTTAAAACCTTAAAAGCTATTTTTGCCTTCACATTTTTAATTTTTTTTTATGAAAAAATAAACATTCTTAAAAAAATAATATATTTTCCTTTTAGTGGATCTCAGATAACTCATATAGAAGGTCCAACTCTAATGGACCTAATGGTTTATGATTTTAATGTGCTCTAATACAGATAAAATAGGTTGTATATAAATAAATAACATTTCATGGTAAAAGATAAAAACTACTTTGTAATAACTATATAAACTATAAACTATGACATATTAGTAAAAGATAAAAACTACTTTGTGTTAACTAAGTATACCTTCGTTAAATTTGTTATAAAATAAATTATGTTAAAAATCATTCAAAGACGATAATTTTTCACTAGATGATATTACTAATAAAATTAACTACTACGGCATGCCTTTTTTCCCTTCTCTAGTTGATGATTATGGGGTGCATGGTGTGATGTTTTAGATCCTTTATTAATTTTCTTTCCATGCTTTAATTTGTAACTGAATTAAATAGTTTTCGTTGGGTGATTGCAAATTTGTTTTTAAACCTTTATTTGTCCTACATATTGTATGCTGATTCTTTCCTTCATTCCAAAATAGTTGTAATTGAATGAAATAGCTTTTATTCGGTGATGGGGAATTTGTTTTCCAACCATTATCTGTCTTATATATTGTACACTAACACAGATTCTTTTCTTGCATTCCATGGAGATATAACGGAAAGAGGAAAAAATCGTTGATGCCCTCCGTAACTGTGATGGTGTTGTTAAATCCGTTTCCTTCCTATATAAAAGATGAAGGGTGCACATCATAAGCAATTAAGAACACTAATCCAAGTGAGCGCGGTTTACACGTATAACTAGTGATTGCGTTTTGGAGTTTGCGTGTAGGAGTCATCGATGTCACCTTGAACTTTCGACCAGTCCATCCCAATCTCGCCCTTTGTACATGGAACAAAGATTCAAATCAGTTAGCAAAATATCAACCAAAATAGACGTGGTCTACCTGGTTTATGTGGCCTTGTTCTACACGTATAGGAGTTGATTGGAAACCCCACTATTAAAAAATTGTAGGCTTAGTTTTGAATTGTATTTATGTGAAAACAGAGGGACCTGAGATTAGAAAGAATACTGTCGCACATCAAACATCAGCCAATCATCAGCCGTTTACCAGGACCTCGTTATTTGCACTTGGACTGTTATGCAAGCAACATCTGCTTATAAAGCACAGACTCTGCTCACTCCTCTTTCAAAGCATTGGATCCGCAGCCTTTTGTTTTGAGGTTGGGAAACGCTAAATAGCTAAATCCGTCAGTATAAATTTTTAACGCGACTCAGGTGATTTAAATCTGTAATTTCAATGGGCAATTCATTATTTGCTTTGTGCACGGTGTTGCTTCTCCTCTGCATTGAAAGGTCGAATTGCGCCAGCGAATATTTGGCTTCTGATGACTCAATCTTCCAGATTTACGAAAGCTGGCTGAACGAGCATGGGAAAACCTACAATGGTTTGGATGAGAAGCAGACGCGCTTCCACATATTCAAAAACAATTTGCTCCACATCGACTCTTAGAACCAGAAAAATCTATCGTATTTGCTCGGCCTCAACAAGTTCGCAGACCTCACCCATGACGAATTCAAGAGCATGTACTTGGGTCCCTTTTCCGTCCGTCCACACGCCGTGCCAAAAGCTCTCTGAGCCACCGTTATCGGTATACACAAGGCGTCCAACTACCTGAGAGTATGGACTGGAGGAATAAAGGCTCTGTGACGAATGTGAAGGATCAGGGCTCTTGCGGTAAGGAAGAACTGCTTTCTTAAATCTTCGTTGACCAGTTTCGATTTTTGCTGATGAGTGTGCTGTGTTACGGTTTTCGTTGTTTTACAGGAAGTTGCTGGGCATTCTCAGCAATTGGAGCTGTTGAAGGGATTAATTACATTGCGGCAAATAAATTGATATCTTTGTCGGAACAAGAACTTGTGGACTGTGACACTTCTTCCAACCAGGGGTGTAATGGAGGTCTGATGGATGATGCGTTTCAATTTATAATCGACAATGGTGGTATCGACAGTGAGGCCGATTATCCTTACCAGGCTCGCGACAGTATCGACTTCGCACCTCGATCCATGCACAACCCGATTTCGCACCTCGATCTGTGTGCAACCCGACATCAGGCCCTCCCTCCTTCGCACTTCGCACTTTGTAGTTCGTAGTTGTCAGTTTGCATTTCGCACTTCGCACTGCACACTTCACACTTCGCTCCCTCTCCCGTCTTCGGAAAATTAAATTAAAATTAAAATATTCAAATTGGTATCAGAGCCACTGATCCCTTGATGCAGAGACCGAAGTAGAATGACTTCCAGTAGCAACAACCTACAGTTGCAGATCCCGCGCTTCAATGGAAAAAATTACGATTACTGGAGCATCCAAATGAAGATCCTATTTGGATCTGAGGAGTTGTGGGAGTTAGTCGAGAACGGCTACCCAGACTCGGCAGATGCAGCAACACTGGCCGCCCTCTCTCAAGCAGACAAGGACCTGTTGAAAGAGAACAAGAAGAAGGACTAGAAGACCCTCTTCTACATCATGCAAGCGGTCGAGGAGTCCATCTTCCCGTGGATCGCATCAGCCACCAAGGCGAAGCAGGCCTGGGAGATTCTGGCCAGCTCTTACCAGGGCACCAATAAAGTAAAGTTGGTGAAGCTGCAGATGCTTAGGAGGGAGTTTGAAAATCTACAGATGAGTGATTTCAAGTCCATGAGTGATTTCTTCACACAGACAATAGACATTATCAACCAGATGCGGTTGAATGGAGAAATTGTGCAGATCCAGAGAATCATGTAGAAAATTCTTAGAAGTCTGCCTGCCAAGTTTGACTCGGTTGTGATAGCAATCAAATAGTCGAAGGATCTGACAACCCTCTCGACCGATGAGATCATGGGTTCATTGCAGAAACATGAACAGAGGCTGAGTTGTTTGTCTCAGACCTCTTTGGAGTAAGCATTCAAGGCTTAGGTCTCATTTGGAGACAGGAGTAGACAAGATTCCCACCATGGTGCCTCTAGTTCTCATGTTTAAAGAGGTAGAGGCAGGCATGGGAAAGGTAACAAGCAAGGAGGACGGTCAAACCCTAGCGAAGGAGAGACCAACTGTAATTTCCATCAGCAAGGTGGAAGAGGTAGTTCAAAAAATCAACAAGCTAGATCTGGTCAGAAGGACATGTTAAAGGTCCAGTGCTATTTTTGTAAGAAGTTCGACCATTACATCTCATAATGCAGAAAACAGATGGCCAAGGAGAACTAGCAACAAGCCCATTACATGGATGAAACTAGAAATGCGGCAGGAGGAAATGTGTTGTTGACTTGCAACATTGAGGAAGAGTGCTAGAAGAATGTCTGGTATTTAGATAGTGGGTGCAGCAACCACATGACGGGGAACAAGGAGATGTTCTCCCAAATGGATGAAACAGTCCAGTCTGAGGTGAAGATGGGGAACAATAACAAGGTTCCCGTAATGGGGAAAGGAAAGATCCTCATCTACACCAGGCATGATGAACAAAAGCAGATATGTGATGTTTACTATGTGTCTGGCTTGAAGCATAACCTATTGAGCATTGGACAACTCGTGCATAAGGGACATACGATCTAGTTCAAAGACGAAGCTTGCACCATCAGAGACAAGTCGTATGGATAGATTGCTACAGTGTCCATGACAAAGAATAAAATGTTTCCATTGCAGATTCAGAATGAATCATTGATGTCTCTGAGTGTAGTTATTAAAGATGCTACGTGGCTATGGCATCTCAGATTTGGTCACCTGAACTTCAGTGGCCTAAATCAACTACACAAGAAGCAAATGGTGAAGGGTTTACCCTTGATAGAGCAACAAAATCAAGTTTGTGAGGGCTGCTTAGTCGAAAAACAATATAGAGATTCGTTCCCTTTCGGATCATTCTTGGAGAGCATCACAACCTTTAGAGTTGTTACACTCATACATTTGCGATCCGATGCAGACCAGCATGTTTTTCGGCAACAAATACTTCTTAAAATTCATAGATGACTTCAGCCAAAAGACTTTGATCTATGCCATCAAGCTGAAGTCAGAAGCATTTTCCATATTCAAGGAGTTCAAGGCTCTGGTGGAGAAACAGAGTGGATATCAGATCAAGACTCTCAGGACATATGGTGGAGGTGAATCCATCTCCAACGAATTTCGTAACTACTACAAGCAGCATGGAATTCGAAGGCAGTTCACTGCCAGATACATGCCACAGCAGAACGACGTAGCTGAGAGGAAGAACCGAACCATCATGGAGATGGCATGAAGCATGATGAAGGCAAAGAGATTACCGCATGAATTTTGGGCAGAGGTTGTAACATGTGTAGTCTACTTGTTAAATAGATGTCCCACCAAAAGCATGAAGGATAAAATCCCTCAGGAGGCCTGGAGCGGTGTGAAGCCAAGTGTGACTCACTTGCGTGTGTTCGAGTGCATTGCATATGCACATGTTCCAGAAGAGAAGCGACAGAAGTTGGATGATAGAGCTAAGAAGTGCATTTTCATAGGGTACAGTGAGCAGGCAAAGGGATATAGGCTATACAACCCTGTGACGAAGAAACTCATCATCAGTTCTGATGTGAAGTTTCTTGAAGATGAAGCCTGGAATTGGATGTCGGAGACTGGCCAATCAAAGCCAGCAGTGGTAGAGTCTGTTGACTTGGAATAAGGAAGTGTGCAGCCACCTACAACCTCTAGTAGCAACAACGATGCCAGTAGTAGCACAACCACTCCATCTCGGTCGCCTCCATGTGCAAGTAGAATCCAGAACCTAGTGACACTAGTGAAGACAAAGAGCTTGCAAGAAATCTATGAGGCAACCCAAACCCACGTAGATGAAGAGAACTCTGACTTTGTATTCTTTACTGAAGTTGATCCAGTAGAGTTCGAAGACATAAGTTAGAATCAGAAGTGGGTGCAGGCGATGGACGAGGAGATTAAAGCCATTGAAAAGAATGATACATGGAAACTGACAGATCTTCTAGTAAGAAAGAAGACCATTGAGGTCAAGTGGGTGTATAAGACAAAGTTCAACGCCCAAGGAGACGTTGACAAGCATAAGGCTAGACTTGTGGTAAAGGGCTACAAGCAAAATTCAGGCATCGATTACCATGAGTTTTATGCACCTGTAGCCCGACTTGACATAGTCAGGATGATCCTGACATTGGCAGCGCAATAGGGTTGGAAGATGTACTAGATGGATGTCAAGTCAGCCTTCCTCAATGAAGTGTTGGAGGAGGAAGTCTACATAGACCAGCCACCAGGTTACGAAATTGAAGGCGAGGAGGGCAAAGTCCTAAAGCTGAAGAAGGCCTTGTACTGTTTGAAGTAGGCGCCCCGGGGTTGGTACAATTAGATTGATAGTTATTTTTAGCAAAATGGGTTTGTAAAATGCCCATATGAGCACACCCTGTACATGAAGAAAAATGATGTAGGTGAGCTCATAATCGTCTGTCTGTATGTGGACGATTTAATTTACACTAGCAATAACACAATAATGTTTTCCTAGTTCAGAACATCCATGAAGGAGTTCAAGATGACAGACTTAGGGCTGATGAAGTATTTTCTCAGCATTGAAGTTGACCAATCGATAGATGGCATCTTCATTTCTCAAGGCAAGTATGCGAAGGATGTCTTGAATTGGTTCAATATGGAGGATAGTAAACCTGCCATCACACTTGTAGCCACAAGTTTGAAGCTGAGCAAGCTGGATTCAGGGAGGAATGTAGATCTAACCCTGTTCAAGAGGCTAGTTGATAGTCTGATGTATTTGACTACAACTCGACCAGATCTGATGTTCAAAGTCAGTCTGATCAGCCATTTCATGGAGACTCCTAAGGACACGCACTGGCAAGCAGGCAAGAGGATCTTGTGCTATGTCAACGGGATGCGGAATAATGGCCAATTTTATGCCAGATAGGACCAGTTGGAATTGATGGGCTTCACAGATAGTGACTAGGCTAGCAGTATCGATGATCGAAACAGCACCTCCAGGTATGCTTTCCATCTCAGATCAGGGGCAGTCTGATGGGAATCCAAGAAACAACCCATCGTTGCGTTGTCCACAGCTGAAGCATAATATGTCACTGCCACGTCAGTTGCATGCTAGGTGGTTTGGCTGCGAAGAGTTCTGAATGAACTGAACTATCCTTCAAAAGACGCGACAACATTTTTTTATGATAACAATTCGGCCATCGCACTGTCAAAGGATCCCGTTTTCCATGGCCGGACGAAGCACATCGATATTCAACTACAGTTTTGCAGATCCAAAACTCAACTACAGTTTTACAGATCCAAGGAGTAGTTGACAGATATTTTCACGAAGCCTTTGAAGGAGGAGGACTTCAACACATTGCAAGAGCAAGCTTGGAGTCAAAGCACTCATGAAATCAGGCTTAAAGGAGGATGTTAGAAATATTAATCCAGATTTCATGCCTCCGCCCAACTGTGCTCCGAACTTGGGCGAAGCCAGACTGCGCTCTGAACTTGGGCGAAGCCAGACTTCGCTCACAAAGTTGGGGATCCCGGAAAAACATTTGACTTGATGACGCACATGCCCTCTAACAGATGTGATGTCTGACAGATCCGAACGCCATAGACGTTAATGCCAGTTCGACGATTGGTCAGAAACCCTAGTTGAGGGTCTGTTAGAACCTGTCAGAGGACAACCCCTATCTTCCTCTCCCCACGGATATATAATGCAGTTTGGGTCTTCATACAATGGTGTGGAGAGAGCAGAGAAAGAGGAGAGCAAGAGGAAATTTGGAGAAACAACAGAGTAGGAGACGAGATCGTTTTAGTGAGCAGTGTGGTTCATCTGTTTAATGTCCGAGTAGTAGACTCGACATTTGTTTTCCGTCTCAGTTTATCCTGCAGATTTAGCCTGCAGATGTTAGTTTTCCTCAGTTGAGGAATTTTGTAACCCTCGTCTTATATGAATAAAATTTCTTATTGTTTAAGGCATTTGTAGGGTTTGCAGTTATCTCTGTGTGCTAATATCTGTTGTTGTTCTCTATACAAATCGCCTCAGTGCGATTTCTTTCGGGTTCTATAAGTTTGAGCTCAGATCTGAAATATCGTATTTAGATTCGGTGTTTCTCTCCTCCCGTACAGTTCTTGCCAAGCCAGGGAAACCAACACCGTAGCCGCGCAAGCCTCCGGACAGCAAAAGTCTGCAAGGCAAAAATTTGGCTAAGTTTGGAGTTGTCCTCCCAACTTTGCAGCGAAGTCAGACTTTGCTGCCTTTGACCAGAGCAACCCGACTTCGCACCTTTGACCAGCGCAACCCGACTTCGCACCTTGATCCGTGCGCAACCCAACTTCGCACCTCGATCCGTGCGCAACCCGACTTCGCACCTCGATCCGTGCGCAACCCGACTTCGCACCTCGATCCGTGCGCAACCCGACTTCGGGCCCTCCCTCCTTCGCACTTCGCACTTCGCACTTCGCAGTTCGCATTTCGCATTTCGCATTTCGCACTTCGCTCCCTCTCCGGACTTCGGCAAATTAAATTAAAATTAAAATCTTCAAGAACGGATCTGGATCATGGTGTGACATTGGTGGGTTATGGCTCAGCCGGCAAAGACTATTGGATTGTGAAAAACTCGTGGAGAACGAGCTGGGGAGAGAATGGGTATATTAGGATGGAACGGAATATTAACACCTCATCTGGGAAGTGCGGGATTGCCATGGAGGCATCCTATCCAATAAGGAAGAAGAATTATGCAGCTGGACCTGAAACGTCTGACCTTGCTAAGACAAAGTAACTGGAAGTAATGAGGTGGATACGATGCCATGGTTAGAAGCGTCCTGTGTCGTGAAACATATTAGAACAGTGTGTGTGAATATGGCTTGTTGAACGATCCGCACCATAGCAAATCTACATCGTGTCTTAGAATTAAATAAATCATATTATTTAATTTTACTGTAGGAAGTTTATGTTGTGGAAGTAATTACGATAAGAAACCCCTTGTTAGATCTTTGAACCTCTGTATGGTTTGGTTTTTCTGTGAACTTTGTAAAATCTCCGCATATTTATTACCTTGGTTTGGATGCGTCTGAATACGCAATCAATACAATACAAAATGTAATTACCCATTATAAATAATAATTTGTTTTTCCTTAGTTGTCCACTTTTCAAATAATTGGATATATTTTTAAAATAATTAAATATATATATAATTTAATAATTTAACTTTGATTGTATTTATTTTATTTTTGTTTTTAAATTAAAAGTATAAAAGCTTACAAAAAAATATTGCCTTTAAACAGTTTATATTTATTTTTAATCTATTACTATATTACTATATGTGTTTTATAATCTTTAATGACATTGTTAGGTTCGAGGGTATGGTCCATGTTCCAGTGGTCAAAACGCTCCCATGGGAGCACGAAGACTGCAGTTCCAATCGTTCAGGCCCTGTAGTGTTAAAGGACGTCTCAGGTTAGCTCCGCCAATTGCATTAAAAAGTTTACTCAACCCGATTAAAGGTTATGATGAGAGAAAGTTTACTCAACTCTATTAAATGTTATAATGAGAGCAAGGAGCAAGATTAGAACTCATGAAGAGACAAAGAAAATTGTAATAGTTACCAATGACTCATCTAATATAATAAAATATATATTTAATGATATTGTTTCACTTTATTTTTATCTAGTAAGTGACATGCTCAGCTTGATGTGATGAGTTAAGTGAGACATTTAAAGCATTTTTTGGATTCAAAGATTCAATGAAAGGTTCCAAAAACACACCTAAGGGTGATTTATGAAGAAAAATTGTCCTTTTGACAAGAAACTTATTAGCTATGGTTAAAAACAATAATATTATTAGACTTTCACTTAAAAATTTCTAATTAATATTTTAAGATTTTAAACAATATTGGATTTTAAATTAATTGTTAATTTTTCTTATTTTTAAAAGTTAGTAGTACTTTTTTGCATGATAGTTCTCATTAGGGTATTTTTCTCAAAATAGTAAAATATTACATTTGTTGCGAGCTCAACTAAATCATATGAAGCTTATTTTTTTATTGAACTTATATATATATATATAATCTTTCTCAAAGCTTTATATTTTTGCAAACATCATTTTTATTAAGAGATAAAATTTTCCTTAGTTAATTCATCAACCTTAACAATAATTTTAATACCAAGAAGAATTGTCCCAACCTCTACATAGTTATTTGTCGAATTTCAATATGATTTTAAGTAAGAAAAGAGAAATTTTCTTTTATTATTTCAAGAAACATCTTCGTTATATTTTTATGGGTTTCCTTTAGAAGCACCATCAACATTAATTTGATCAAATCAGTTTCCATATGTTTCCATTTTAAGATAGACCACAACAAATCATTTTTGTATATTACATTCTCATTGATGACTCTTTAATTTTGATAAACTTAGTTTCAATATGTTTCCATTTTAAGATAGACCACAACAAATAATTTTTTTATATTACATTCTCATAGATGACTCTTTAGTGCATATTCCTCTACAGATGATATGTTTCATTATGAGCACCATTTCTATAATTTTATGCAAGAGACATAATAACGTAGTTCTAAATATGGTATGATTTTGAGATTTATTTTGAAAAAATTGTATTCCTTTTAAACCATAAATTACATCAAATAATCATAATAAAAATCCTCCATAGAATTCATAAAGCTTTAGATTTAAAAAATAATCTAATATTGTATTGATTCTTATGGAGCTGTAGACACCAAAACAGCACCAATCCGATTATGTGACTGCAAACACTGATCGCTTTGACAAACACAGCCCCCAGGGCAGCCCTCAGAGGTCAAACAATGGTCTTAACCACTTTCATAGCAGTTTTGTAAGGTCAAGGAGCAATTTGGCACACTTGGGCACTTTGCCCAGTATTCGTCTCACCCAGAGACGAATTCAAAATAGAATCCGTCCCACCCCAGGACGAATTCTGAATCCGTCCCTGGGTGGGACGAATTCTAAGCTTAACGGGCAAAAGGGCAAATGGTGCCAAGTGGCAGCCCAGAACAGTCAGTTAAGGGCTCCTACCTTGCACGCATGTGTAAGTGGACAGAGGGGCCGTTAGAGGACTGTTACAAGAAGCATTTATCAAAGTTCAAGTCAGGGAAGGACTCCCCTCCCTCATGGGAAGACAAGACCGCCACATGGCGCCCATGGTCAACACTTGGCTTTTGTGCTTCCCTCCCAAAAGAGACCCCTTGGGTCTATAAAAGGTGGGAATTTTCTCACCCAAAACATGCAGGTGGAAGGAGTGTTCAAGCAACGAAGTGCTGCCGAATCGAAGACTCATTTGCATCCCCCTTTGTTCACCTTCCTACATCCATCAATCTCTTTTGCAAGGGAGGTTGTTGGGTGGCCTTTGGAAGCTCGAACCTTACTCAAATCCGACGCATGGACATCTGAACCTACCAATTCGCCGACCCCCCAATCCTAAAAGGTTTTGGGCCCATCCTTGGTGGATTGGCTCCAAAATCGAGGGCCAACGGTGGGAGGCCCACTTGGGCACCCCCGCACCCCCAAGTTCTAATTTTAGTTTTTGAGCACTTTAGATTAATTTTTAGATTGCATTCTGTGTTACTAGGTCTGATTAGTCTATAATTGCAATTTTGTAGCTTTTGGTCAGAGTTTAGGGTGTTTTGTATTGCTTTATCGTTTCGCTAACTTGCAGGTGTCAAGGTTAAATTCCCGAGGGAGGAGGCCAAATTGGGAAAATCCGACCATCTGGGTCGTCCCAAAATGGCCCCAATTACCTAACCCCCCTATTTGCAGGAGTTTTGCAAGTCCCGGGATCCGACATTGGAGCAGCACCAGGTCGATTTCTCCTATTCAGAAGAATTCGTCCCACCCAGGGACGAATTACAGTCAGAATTCGTCCTGCCCAGGGACGAATTCCAGTTTAAGGTGAATTGGCCAGCTGCCTCAGTGGCAGTGGCCTTCTGGTGACTGTTCTTACCTTCTGTCAGATTTTGAAGCAATTTGGATTCACTGTTTTCATGGTTTCAGGCAAATATTCGTATGCATATTTTGTTAGTTTTAGAGAGAGAATGCTTTTCATTTGCAGCAGGTGCTACTAACGTCTTGATCATTTCTTTGTTTGCAGGAGAAGCAGCAGAGGCGAAGAACCCATCAACATCAGCGACGGCATCATCTTAGCCCGCCCAGTGCAATCGTGGGCACGCGGAAGGAGGAACCATTCAACGATTGTAATCAAACCTTATTTGCGCTCCTAGCCCCTGAAAAGGGAGGAGGCATTATTGTAACAGAGATCGAAAGAAATTAATGAAAGGGCTGTTTTTCTTTATCTGATTGCGTCTCTTACAACATGTCTCTTTTCGTTTCATGCAATGTACATTCCTAGGACTTAAGCGTGATTAATTTTGAATGCAATTGCACTTGAATGATTTCCTTTGACCGAAATCTCGTGCTTTCAGTGGCGATCACGGTGGGACCCTGTTCCCTGGTTTTGAAATCACAGAAACTGATCAAAGTTTTGTGTTTGTGCTTGACAGGTACACTTTTTTTTGTTGCAGACTGCTATTCGTCTCTGACAGGGACGAATCCTTTCTGCAATTCGTCTGAGACGAATTCAAATTCGTCTCCGGAGGGACGAATTCTCAATTCGTCTCCGGGACGGATTTTTAGAGCAGAAATTCAGAGACAACAGGAGCAGGCAGAGAAGAGGTAGGGATTTTCATGATCTCTGTTATAATTTTCTGTTTCTATTTCTGTTTCTGCTTCGTTAATTGTTTTCATTTAATCTTGCATTGCATTAGGAAAAGTCATGTATGCTAGTTTCATTTTGTTGGATAAAACGAATCCCACACACATCACGAGACAACTTTAAACCAAGGAGCTGGTCGTAAGACCCCAGCCCTTGATCAAGACCATTGGTGGATTTAATCACCACCTTGGCTTGATTTGCATCCATTTCCCGATTGTCAACTGTTGTTAGGCGTAAATCCTGACGAAGACAGACCGAGCGTAGCTGGGGTGATTCCCATGCGCGCGAGGATAAGTTTTCTATGGTAGGTGTCATTAACAGGACAATCCCCCTTCCGTACCGCCTATGTACCACGTACCTTCTGCTCTCACGTACCTATAGTCTCCCTCTCGTAAGGGCGGGTATATAGAGAGGTTGGTATATCGGCCTGGTTGGTATATTGAAGGGGCGACCTTTTTGGAGTTATAAGAGCCTACATGATGCATTTAAACGTTCTACAAAACCTACAAAAACAAAACAAAACATCAAAATGCACTAAACCAGTCTAGGGCACACCAAGAATCCTTAAAAGAGATAATCACGGTTTTGTGAATGTGTGTGTTTAATTCTGTTTAGTGTAGACAAAAAAAATCATTAAAAACAAAGATAAAAAAATCTACGCATTTTGTCATTTTCTCCAAAAAGCTCCAAGGATTCCCGTAATCGCTTGGTCACTCCAAAATGCCCCAAAGGTGTCCATGAACCCTTTGGTCAACCCAAAATCACCCCAAATGTGCCCATAAGTGATGCAGGACCATCCAACAAAATATGGGAAATCTTACATTTTTCCCTAAATTTTAGTGCATCTTGCCGGGGCCATAACTTCTCAACCGTAGCTCCGATTGACTTGAAATTTTACAGGGAGTTAGGTGGGATAATTTTAAACAAATATAATTCCCTAGAATCCTATTTGCCCAGAAAAGTCAGTTTTCGGGGCCAAATTCCATCATCTAGTGCCCCGAAATTAGGTTTTAAAATTGGACACGCAATTCTATGCACTTTTTGAGCTGTTCGGATGTCAATATCTCCTAATGTATTTAGAGATAGGACTTGAAACTTCATTTTTGTCTTATCTACTATAAGAGGGATGCGCACACCAATTTTGGGCCCCATCTGACTCATTTTCAATTTTAGGGCTTTTTAGAGAGACATCGTCATGGTGCTCACCCGTAGCCAAGCCCAATCACGGGCGGATGCTATGGGGAATATCCAAGGAGGAACAAGTCACCTCCATTACAATCCCAAGGATTTGGTCATACCACCTTGGCGACCTAACACACAATGCAGTCCCCTCCACACCTTAAAGGAAAGAGACTACAGGGACACCTCTTCGAGGAGCACTCCTGTTCAACATAGCACTCATCACACACCCTTCCATGAGGGGTACAATCATAGGAGAGCTCCCTTAGATGATCGCTATGAGCGGTCACCGCGCGATGAAGCGCTAGGTCAACATAGGGTTCGACGGGAGGAACCACATCATTACACTACCCGTCCTTCACCCCCTCTAGTTGTCAGAACTACAAAGACAAATCCAGAGCACAAGGCTCTTTGGGCAGGGCGAGATAGCTCCGTCCATCCCTTTTTCACTTATGAAAGAGAGCACGAGGAAGACCTCTACCTTCCTCGAGAGCAATATACGGTGCGAGAGCAATATGCCTTCGCACCTGCTATCTATCAGGACCACTCACTGAGGCCAAAGCCCCGAGAGAATGCTGCTACCCCTAATAGAGGGATGTGTCCTATAGAGATCTTGGATCACTACGACCGAGATTTTTATCTAAGAGAGGCGTCTAGGCCTTCTAGACATGAGGCGGTGGGACCAACTATCGTAGAATCTACCGAATATATCACACATCTCAAGCAACTCACGCAACTTGAGCTCGAACGACTACCGTTAGAGGAACCGTACCATATTAACGAAGAGCACCTTCAGCGCCAGAAGGATGAGCTGTTCCAACACACTATGCAAGAGAAGACTCCAACCCCTCACATGCATAAGACAAAATATTTTGAGTGGCACAACCCATGGGGGGAAGATAGGTCATCGCGACCTCATCAAAAGCTACCCCCAACACCTCCTAGACAGGAGCGGGAAGCTACTCTCTCGATTCCCGAAGCACCACCCCCGACGCCTCCTAGACATGAATGGGAGGCCGCTCCTATAACCAATGATGGGTGCCTTCCTCAGACATCCACCCAGGCTTATGAGCCACCCTTAGAAATTCATCAAGAAGCCTCTAAGGAATCAGAGCACGAAGAAGAGCGGGATGAACTGCCCTACCAAGGCATGGGGGGTGCCATCTGGCCACCCCTCCATAAGCCCCAAGTTCCTCAACAAGAACCAACCAAAGAGGAGGAGTTCAAATCTCCCGATACATGCAAAGCACTAGAGCACTTAGAGTTGGTAGAGGCCAAGATTTTGGAGCTCCCAAGGCCCAACTTACATAAGGCTCCTTTCGAAGAGGATCAACCTTTAACCATAGGGCTACCTGATGATGCAGTCCTCCATGTCTCAGAATCTCCAGATTCTGATGAGCTATACACATTGTCCGAAGGTGAGGATGAAACAGACATAGCCCACAGCAATCACATGCGACAACATCGGCATCCCATAAAATTTGAGGAAGCATGTCAATAGATAAACATAATACTAGGGCATGAGTGGCGCGTTAACCCACCACAGTGGGACCAAGCATTACATCCACAACTTTGGGCACACAAAGAGCAACTTCCACCAAGAGACATCATAGCAACATCAGTGCCACGGGCGGACCCTGTCCTCATCTCCGTGCATAGGGATGATCCATTCATGCCCATACCTCTAGAGCCAGATCCAGAGTGCAAAGACCATCAAGCTGGGGGTACCTCTATCCCCTGAAGAACCATAATCCAAACCAAAAAGCTCCAAGGATTATCACAATCCCTTGGTCACCCAAAAAGCTCCAAGGATTATCGCAATCTCTTGGTCACCCAAAAAAGCTCCAAGGATTATCGCAATCTCTTGGTCAACCCAAAAAGCTCCAAGGATTATCGCAATCTCTTGGTCACCCAAAAAGCTCCAAGGATTATCGCAATCTCTTGGTCACCAAAAAGCTCCAAGGATTATCGCAATCTCTTGGTCAATCCAAAAAGCTCCAAGGATTATCGCAATCTCTTGGTCAACCCAAAAAGCTCCAAGGATTATCGCAATCTCTTGGTCACTCCAAAAGCTCCAAGGATTATCACAATCTCTTGGTCAACCCAAAAAGCTCCAAGGATTATCGCAATCTCTTGGTCAACCCAAAAAGCTCCAAGGATTATCGCAATCTCTTGGTCAACACAAAAAGCTCCAAGGATTATCGCAATCTCTTGGTCAACAAAAAGCTCCAAGAAATTCAAAAAAAACTAGAAATCATCAAAAACAACAAACATTTGCATCTCAATTCTAGGCATACTCAAATTCATCAAAAAAAATTAATATTCTCGCACCTCATCTTCACCTTCACCAAAAACAATCCATCAAAAATACAAAAATATATAGCTGCATTAAGCATTGCATCCTTACATTGCATATTTGTGGTCATATAGGTCAAAGGCACCATAGGGAATTGCTCTAATAGACCATCTTGTTCCACACTGTTTCATTTCACAAAATCAACAAAAACACCATGCATAAATCTTACCACACTACAGTCAGTGGTCTGGGAATGTACTAGGAGTTTCAGTAATTCAGTCATCATTTTCCTCTTTAGCCATGTAGTGTACCAAGTCGAACGGATTTTATAAAGGTAGAGTCATACTTGAAATACACCTTGTTACGTAACATCCCAACACAAATTAAAACACTAAAATTCCCAAAATCGTGTGAACGAAAGATGAAACCTGCAAAATAACTAGGTCACCACAAGCGAAACGGTTATCTTGCTCATCCCCCCGTGCGAATGACCCCTAGAATGCTGAGAGTTGGCAAAAGGACAAGCTTCCTCCCTACCCAATTCCCTAAGAATCCCAAAAGTTCTCAATAGCTGCAAAACACAAAAATTTGCAAAATGTCAAAACTCAAAAATTTGACAAAATATAGTGCACACATCAAAAGGCACAAACAACAGTGATTTTCGTCACTCCATATCCCCAATCCCTTGCTCAAAAGAAAAATCAATAAAAATAAACAGTGATCTTATCACTACAAAAGAGCAAGTATCCCAATACAATTGAAAAAAAAAAAAAAAGGGAGTTGACCTTGAATCCCTGGAACTCTCAACATTCTGTAGGTCATAAGGCAAGCTTCAATACCAACTCGGTAATAGAAGTAAACCTCCCGCATGACGATATATCCGTCACATTAACTTGTGTACAGATCAATGTTTGCATGTGGATGAGCTAGCTTATGGCAGCCTGGATTACAACGCAGATTAATCTTAGTACATACAACAAAGGAATTCGTGGAGCTAATTAGGTGATCCTCGATACCAGGTTCGGTTGAAAGCCCATCTGGCACTGGCGGTATCCTAACAAATACCACTAAATGAACTCAATTGCACACACAGGGATGTGAAATAGCTCGGTCAAAAACAAGTTTGATTCATACCTTGTTCAAAAGTCTTGTAAGATAAAGTACAGTCGTGGATAGTGAGTTAAAACTGTCTGAATCTCAGAAAATCTTACACTCATCCCGAAAACCATCTGCCCTACTTATCATTCTTATGATACCATCAGAAAATACAAAAACAACAAAGAAAAACCAGATAAATAAAAATAGCATTCATCCATTTTGCATATCACATAGGCATCTAAAACAATTCAATTCATCTGCATCCATCAAACAAATAAACATGCATAACAAAAATCAATCACATCATCACATGTACAAATCCAAAAATAAAACCGGTATATATATATATATATCGTCAAAAAAAAGATGCCCGCAGGCTACAAAAATAGGTCCTTAGACCCCGCAATCATATCCAAAACCCAACCTAAGACGTCGGCCACCATGATCACGCAGGATCGGTGCGACGGGAACTACCCCCCGTGGTGTGGGTCCTACGGGACCCTGCAGGGCGACTACTGCTAGCCTCCGCATCATGCCTACTACCACCCCCCTCATCCAACCGCCTGCGACGAGATGATGCTGACTGCTCAGTCAAACTATCCCTCGTCCGTCGAGAAGATCTGCTGATAGAAGGCTCAGGGAGCCGCCCGCCAAGGCGGATGACCTCCCTCTCCAAGTCTATCCGGTATAGACACCACTCTGCCTCCCGCCGATGATAGATAGACAAGGCATCATCGCGCTGCGCCAAAATGCTATCCCGCTCTGCCAACTGAACCCGCAGAAGATCCCTCTCTAGATCCCGCATCCGTAGTAGCTCTGTAAGCCGTGCAACCTCATCGCCTACATCCGACCCCACCCCCTCCGTATCTGTCGGACGCATAGGACTCCCGGGGACAGTAGCCTGCCCAGGCTCCAACTGCTCCTCCACATCCTGCATGTCCGGCTGCTCCGGAACACCCAAGTCCACATCCGCCATGTCTGCATCATCCAACGGCCCTCCCCAATCACCCCCTGTCGCCTCAGCATCCTCCACTGCCGCCTCCGCACCTCCCAGAGGACCCTCACCTCTCCAGCGCCGCAAAACCCACCACGAGTCATACTCAGTGGTAGTACCTACGTCATCCACATCCAACACCTCAATAACAGCATCCGACTCCTCGCCCAGTGGCACGAGGACAAGTGGCTCCAGATCCCTCTCGTCTCCCCGACGCCGATAGCCTACGGGTTCACCAGGCAACCCCTGGCGCACCCCAAACTATCGTGTAACCCGGCGGTACGAAAAGAACTCATGCTCCGTCCCGTGCCGCCCAGTCAACCATCGCTCCCTCCGTACCCGTCGGAGCCACTCTCCAGCCTCAGGCCAAGCTGGACAGTCCCGATAGGGACGCCAAAACACCTCCCCTGGAGTGAGCCGTGAAAAGGCATCAATGTAGTGCTCAATTGCACCTGCCCATCGCCGACTCTGCCCCTGCTCTGCAGACCGTCGCCACAACGCTGCATAACCAATCTCATCATCCTCCATCGCCACCCGAGTCGTCCACGGTAACCCGGTAGGCCTCTCAACAGCTATGTGCTGCCAACCCCAGCACTGCAACAAAAAGCTACAACTGACACCCTTCCGCTGTCGACGACGGACCCCGTACAGCCTCTCCGTAAAGCCGCGCCAACAAAGTCTGTCCCCATCTCAGGATCAACGGTGCCTCTACCGGGCACTCGCCAACTGCCACACCAAATCCAGCAGGTTCCACGGGAACCTCGCGCCTGACGAATCAGGGAGAAGAATGTTAGAAATGAGGCCCATCAGGAATGCGTGCCTCACTCCTAACACCCCCCTCTCCTTCCACCAGCCAACCAAAATCCCGCCAGCCTGGCAATCCACCTCGGCTGTCTCCACTGGGTCTGCTACACCCAGCTCCCCCCCATGCCCAAAACATCTCGTGAGTATAGCAGTCCGCTGATCGAACGGAGATGTCCTAATAGGCAGACCATCTATCGGAATCCGAAGCAACCGATAGACGTCCTCAAGAGTCACAGTCATCTCCCCTGTCGGGAGATGGAAAGTATTGGTCCTCGGATCCCAAAGCTTGATCAGGGCCGTCAGATAGGCCTGATCCGAAACCACGAGCTCCAGTCGAGCCACCTGCTTGAGCCCAAGGGCATCAAGCCATTCCCAGTCGTCATCAGTCAAGGCCAACCGCGCCTCAGTAAAGGCAGCGGGTACACGGTACCGGCTCCTAACAACCTGCAAGAAAAAAAAAATAATAATAATAATAATAATAAATAAAATAAAAATAAAATTTTCAATTCTAAGGTTTCTAACCTTAGTTGTTAAACAAAAAACATTACAAAAAAATTCTTAAAGTTTTGAAAAGCGCAACACAAAAACAATGCATTCAGTTAAAGCAAAATAAGCCCTAGGGTCACTTACAGGACTCGCCTCGGCTCCGCCATTCGAAACCGTTTGTGCACTCATGATGGCAGAGAGAATTCCAGTAGCGCTTCGCTTCGCAGAATTACTTCCTCCTCCCAGAGCTCCAAAATCGCAAGAAAAAAATGACACAAATGAGCCCAAAATCAAGTTTTGGCCCTTAAATAGGCCTTTTGCACTGGAATTCGTCCTTGACTGGGACGAGCGCTCTGATTAGCGCTCGTCCCACCCAGGGACGAATTCTCCAGATGGAATTCGTCCCACCCAGGGACGAATTCAGGCCAGCACAAAAAAAAATTTAAGAAAAATGACTAAAAATGCACTAAAAAGACAATAAAACTGCCTGACAGGATTGCAAATGCAACTGACAGCATGGGCATACAAAATCGACATCGGGGTCACAAATTATCAATATCCTACTCCCTAAGAAGGCTACCATAGCCGGACCGCTCCAAGGGAAGACAGATTTTGAAAATTTAATCCCCAAAATAATGTCACAAAAACAACAAAAACAAGTACAAAATTTAACAAAAACACAACAAAAGCATTGCCGGGCATAAGTGCTCATGCACTTAACCTCTAGGCAAAGAAAATCGATGTCGAGGTCCAAATTATCGCTCTCCTAGTTCCCCAAGAAGGCTATCATAGCCGGACCGCTCCACGGGAAATAGGTTTTCGACGATTTCACCTCATTATGACGTCACCAAAAGGGCTAACACCCACCAAAAATAGGTCCATATGTTGGAAAAATTGCACACGCTTAACGGTAAACCCTCTAAAGGCAAACCTTGCACAAGTCATCTTGGGTCAAGCGACTCGTCGCTTCTCTCACGAAGGTCATTCCCTCATCGATTCGTCGCTTGAGGGGGTAGTCACACTTAGTCACCAACCAACAATCACACACCCAATTAAGGAAAACGACATGCATTCAAAGAATCATTGACAAAGACAATCACGCTCCTGCTTGGGGCAGTAAACAAGCAACAATCAAATCAATCAAACACTTGGCATTTCGTGAATCATGAACACAAGGTTCCCCCTGAGGATAAAAACGCCCTTCACTTGTTCATGATTGATCAATGTCTAAGTTCAAGATTTCGTGAATCATGAACACAAGGTTCCCCCTGAGGATAAAAATGCCCTTCACTTGTTCATGACTGATCGATGTCTGAGTTCAAGTCACACCTCACCAAAACAAGTTAATACTTGAAATCAAATTCCTTAGCTCGTCAGAAGCAAGGATTCAAGAATGCATGCCCTTTCCATACTTGGGGCATCAAAAGTTGGTTAGGTTACCAAGAAACCCTAATCATTAGTGCTTTGGTTATCTATTTTTGCTCAAGATCTGCGTCACCCGCAGCGCTTCCCAAAAAGGGGCATCTCGTAGACACCAAAACAGCACCAATCCGATTATGTGACTGCAAACACTGATCGCTTTGACAAACACAGCCCCCAGGGCAGCCCTCGGAGGTCAAACAAGTGGTCTTAACCACTTTCATAGCAATTTTGTAAGGTCAAGGAGCAATTTGGCACACTTGGGCACTTTGCCCAGTATTCGTCTCACCCAGAGACGAATTCAAAATAGAATCCGTCCCACCCCAGGACGAATTCTGAATCCGTCCCTGGGTGGGACGAATTCTAAGCTTAACGGGCAAAAGGGCAAATGGTGCCAAGTGGCAGCCCAGAACAGTCAGTTAAGGGCTCCTACCTTGCACGCATGTGTAAGTGGACAGAGGGGCCGTTAGAGGACTGTTACAAGAAGCATTTATCAAAGTTCAAGTCAGTGAAGGACTCCCCTCCCTCATGGGAAGACAAGACCGCCACATGGCGCCCATGGCCAACACTTGGCTTTTGTGCTTCCCTCCCAAAAGAGACCCCTTGGGTCTATAAAAGGTGGGAATTTTCTCACCCAAAACATGCAGGTGGAAGGAGTGTTCAAGCAACGAAGTGCTACCGAATCGAAGACTCATTTGCATCCCCCTTTGTTCACCTTCCTACATCCATCAATCTCTTTTGCAAGGGAGGTTGTTGGGTGGCCTTTGGAAGCTCGAACCTTACTCAAATCCGACGCATGGACATCTGAACCTACCAATTCGCCGACCCCCCAATCCTAAAAGGTTTTGGGCCCATCCTTGGTGGATTGGCTCCAAAATCGAGGGCCAACGGTGGGAGGCCCACTTGGGCACCCCCGCACCCCCAAGTTCTAATTTCAGTTTTTGAGCACTTTAGATTAATTTTTAGATTGCATTCTGTGTTACTAGGTCTGATTAGTCTATAATTGCAATTTTGTAGCTTTTGGTCAGAGTTTAGGGTGTTTTGTATTGCTTTATCGTTTCGCTAACTTGCAGGTGTCAAGGTTAAATTCCCGAGGGAGGAGGCCAAATTGGGAAAATCCGACCATCTGGGTCGTCCCAAAATGGCCCCAATTACCTAACCCCCCTGTTTGCGGGGAGTTTTGCAGGTCCCGAGATCTGACATTGGAGCAGCAGCAGGTCGATTTCTCCTATTCAGAAGAATTCGTCCCACCCAGGGACGAATTACAGTCAGAATTCGTCCTGCCCAGGGACGAATTCCAGTTTAAGGTGAATTGGCCAGCTGCCTCAGTGGCAGTGGCCTTCTGGTGACTGTTCTTACCTTCTGTCAGATTTTGAAGCAATTTGGATTCACTATTTTCATGGTTTCGGGCAAATATTCGTATGCATATTTTGTTAGTTTTAGAGAGAGAATGATTTTCATTTGCAACAAGTGCTACTAACGTCTTGATCATTTCTTTGTTTGCAGGAGAAGCAAGCAGAGGCGAAGAACCCATCAACATCGGCGGCGGCATCATCTTAGCCCGCCCAATGCAATCGTGGGCACGCGGAAGGAGGAACCATTCAGCGATTGTAATCAAACCTTATTTGCGCTCCTAGCCCCTGAAAAGGGAGGAGGCATTATTGTAACAGAGATCGAAAGAAATTAATGAAAGGGCTGTTTTTCTTTATCTTATTGCGTCTCTTACAACATGTCTCTTTTCGTTTCATGCAATGTACATTCCTAGGACTTAAGCGTGATTAATTTTGAATGCAATTGCACTTGGTGTTTCTTTTGACCGGAATCTCGTGCTTTCAGGAGCTACCCAATATATTTTCATATTTTTTTCAACAAGTGATCCCAATGTTGCAAGTAAATTATTAATCAAGAATTAAAGTATATGATTCTTTTAGATCCTCTTCACATAAGGTTCATATAAGGTACACTTGAAAGGTCCAGCATATTCATTTTTGTATATGCTCTCTCCTATAAGAATCTCACATTAGATTGCTAACCAAATGAATGTTGAGGTATCAAAGATAACCTCTAGTGACCGAATATTATTTCCAGAGAAATCAATAGGAATGGAGAATTTTAATTGCTATAATACTCATATCTCAACTCGATCAAGTATCCATATTTCTTTGATAGATTACAAATTTAATTATTGTTCTCCAAAAAAAGACAAATAGAACATGAGGCATCATTTGGAGCTTATTTTCTATTTATTTTAGCTATTTTTCTTCAACTCATTACTATTAGAAGTCTATGATCTAGATTTACCGCTCACATTAATAATATTATTTACTTTTGGATCTTTAGAAACTAGACTTGGCCAAGCTAGTATTTTTTATTTTGAATAAAAAATAAAGGATCAAACATAAACTAAGCATCATAATAAAAATATTAAAGAATCTCCCATATTGTTTGAATGTATAATATATTTCTTGAGCAATTACATATTATTTGATATGAAGTTCCATGCTAACAATCCTCTAGGTAGGGGTCATTTCCTAAACAATTTTATTGCATCAATAGAATGGATATATTTTTAAAATAATATCTTCCCCACCTATTTCCTTGGTTTTTTAATAATCATTAGCTAATATTTTTGTACTAACACCAAAATCACAAGTTTATAATGTTGTAAACTTGCCTCCCCACTATTTTTTCTTTTACAAACACCCTATACCATTTACAATGGGAAAAACTATTTTTTCCTCACATCATTTCCAACAAAGATATATTTAAATTATATTAAATTTAGATGCTATATTGATAATATTGAGAGTGAAATCATATGTATAGGGATGGATTGCAATGTAGACTTTATGAGTTGTAGTTTTTTTTTTCTATTTTTAATAACTTACATTTTCAACTTGCAAAACATGATTTTATTCTTTGTAAAATTGAGTCCTAAATCCCCTTGTTATTTCCTTTATTAGATGAAGGAATATGGAAACATGTTAATGGAATTTCAACTTTAAACCCTAAATTATCTATAATAATCCATTATAAATAAAGGGTAGTGTTAATGGAAAATATCCTAGCCACCACTCCATCCTCTATATTATACCAAATATCATAAAGTAAACTAGGAGGTAATCCATTAGGGTCTATATCCTTATCTCTTAATTATAAAGAGAATTGAATAAACTTCTTATTTTTCTATTTACAATATTCTAAGATTGATGATAAAAGAACTATATTTTTTCTCTTTTATTTATCACCTAGTAATGTCTGATATTTTTCCTATACTGTGTGTGATTGATATTTTCCCTAAAGTATGTGTATATGTGTATGATGTGTGCAAGTGTCATGAGTGATAAAGTATACAAGTGTGTAGAGTGTGAGAGTATCTATGTGTCATATAAAATTGTGTGCAAGTGTGTAGATCTAAGAGTGTGCAAATTATGCAAGTAAATAGAAATTCAAGATTCATTTATACTAGTGTCAATATGTAAAGCCAAGGGATATGAGAGATTTGTCTTATGTGTGGAATGGGAAATGATGTGTATCCTAGATATGTGAGGAGAGAAATAGTCAAAATATTGAAGATTCACATTTATAAGGTTATATTATAGAGGCAAATCTCCATGCATTGTAATGGAGAACTTCAAAAGAGTTGAAGTGAATATTGAATCTTGTATTTCAATTTGGAGCAATTATATTGTAAGTTTATTTTAGGATATTGTTATTGATATTGCCCATTTAATGTATATTATTGTTATTTCAAGAATAATATGATCATGACACTAGTCATTTTTATTAATTGTTGTAATATTTGAGTTTACTCAATATCCTAGATAGTGGGGCCTATGATTAATTATGGTTATTAAGCTAAGAAATTGGTGACGTAAAAATGCAAACATAAATATAAGTGCATGGCTTTTGGGGAAATAAAAAATCAAGAGCAAAAGGAAAAAAAAAGATTAAATTCAAGCCAATCAATTCCTAAGGGGAATATAACAATATAAGTTGTCGTGGAATAAATTGAGTGTCAATTTTTGTTAGCACTATCACCAACACATAGTGAAATAAGAAAATAAAAGTGATGCCAACAAAACTAGAAGCACTATAAATAAAAAAATATGTGGAAAAATTAAGATGTCATAAGATAAGAACATAGGAAAATAGAGATTAATGGGGAAATTAAAACCTTGCTAGATCATAACCTTGGTAATTAGATATATATGGGAAATTAAATCATTTATGGGGAAACTCAAATATTTTTAGCCAAAAATCCCATCAATTAGAAATCCATAGGAAATATAAATGCTAACATGATTACAATATCAATAACTAGATATTTATGGGGAAATTAAAACCCTACTAGAATGAAACTCCACCACCTAGAAATTTATGGAAAAATTACAATACCACTAGATGAAAGCGTCGATAATTAGAAATTGTCAAGGAAATTAAAACCCATGGATATTTGTGGGAAAACTAAAATCCTGCTAGTTGATAATCCTATTAACTTGAGATCCATGGGGAAATAAAAATTCTAACAAATCAAAATCCTAATATCTAAATATTTGTAAATAAATTAAAATCCCACTAACTTTTTATTTTTTCTTTGATTAAAGGTGAAAATAAGGGTTTTTTTAAGGGCCCCAAACCTTTTACATAGGCCGAAAAAACTTCCACTAGGGATAAAATCCCACGGCTAAAAATGAACAACAAAAAAAAATATTAGATAAAATAATAACATGAAAAACCAACATAAGAGGCTAGCAATAAAATAATACAAACATAACAAGAGATAAAAATGGCTAACTAATATTTGACGAGGTTGACATCAACCTTCAAGTATTCCTTATTTGTAATTTGTGCCTGGATCTCTAGGACCTTCCAAGAGTCTTTCAACACCTGAGTATCCCAAAGAGGGTGATTCTTATGGCAAAGGGTATATCAAAACAAGAGGTACTCCTCAATATGGGCCCTCCCCATCTATTACAATGTACAAATTTTGGGTATCCCTCTTTGGATAATTGGCTCCCATTTAGGTATTGATAATATTCTTCCTACCAATAGGTTGGTTGCCCCCTAGAGAGTCATCCATAGTAAGACCTACCTTCCATAGTAAATTTGAATAAACTGATACAATTGAAATTTAGCGTTGGTCACAAAAAAAATGAGAATCTACAAGCACTTCCCAAATATTAGATCCTACTCCTAAAGCTCCAATCCTTTTCTCCCTTCTTTTCCTTTGTGTTGTATTTCATTTTATATAGGCAAATGTGTGCATACTAAAACATGTGCACATTATAACCATGTGCACAAATTGTGTGAAAAAAACCATGTGCATAATGTCGGGTATACCTCTTTGAATAATTGATTCCCATATAGGTATTGACAATATTCTTCTTGGCAATAGGCTAGATTTCCCCCCAAGAATCATCCATACTAATACCTACCCTCCACAATAAATTTGAATAAACTGATAAAGCTAAAATTTGGTCTTGATCACAAAATCATCAGCACTTTTCCATTTCCATACCCAATAATTAGCACTAAGAACATTTCTTAGGGAAATAGAAATAGTCCTCAGAGGAAATATATCCATTACAAAGCACAACCTAAAAAAATTCCACATTACTAGAGTTGGAATGACCATAAATACCTAAAGAGAAGATCATGTAGGGGGGAAACGAGTTCATCCATATATCGTTTGAGCTACTACTAACTCCTTAGATGGTCATGAAGTTCACAAATTTATTTTCTTATATTATTTTGTGCATGATTTACACATATTGGAATGATTGTATCAAGGACTTGCTATCCTTTAAGATTTTTTTCATCATCCAACTTGGTTCTCCCTTCCTAATTAAATTGTTAATGATATCCTAGGATTCCCCTTCCACTACAATATTCAAAGAATTAAGAAAGTAGAGGATATTTATTCCAAAAATAAGAGCCATCACTTCTACAACATGGCTGGTTTGTATACCATAATGCTCTGAGTAGGCACCAATCAAAACCCAACTAGCTTAGAACCTATAAACTAGAGATTTTTTTGGAAAATGTAGATGGTAAAGAGAATGAAACCTCACCAATTGAATATTTATGGTAAAATTTATCTACGATATGCCAAATATTAGTATTTAAAAAATGTAGATAGCGTCCCAAAAATGCAAAGAGAAATAACAAGGTAGAGATAAATTAAAGCACGATTAATGAAATTAGCAGGACATAAGAAAATAAAGGTTGAAGTGAAACCAAATCAATTGCCAAAATTTTGGTTAGAATTATTTTACCTATAATGCCACATTAAATTTTTCTTGTAGTTTTTCTTTTAGTCCTTTTGCAATGAAAATTATCAAAATATGCAAAGAAAGTTTTGAAAATTACATAAATTACCTAAAATTTGCTATAAGTTGCCAAAAATTGCAAAAAATAGCTGAAAACAAAAGAAAGCTAAAAAAGTAGAAACTGACCAAAGAATGTAAAAAATTGCCAAAATGTGTATAATGTCCAAGGAAATTATAGATGTTATCAACAAGTGGAATTATTGTTGAAGAATGCAGATAATTACCAAAAAATTCAAAAAATGTGGAATCTTCCTAGAGAAGGTTAGGGAGTGCAAAATCAAAACAGAAGAGAAAAAGGAGTAGAGGATAATTGAATAAATAAATAAATTAAAAATTAACAGAAAAATTAATGCCTACATTTTTTTACTTTGTCTCACACCAAATATTCTCTTGTAGGATATCTAACATGTCTACTTAGAATTCCAAGGCATGGACCGTGAGAATTTAATATCAACTAGGTGTGTGTATATCTATAGAGCACAAAAATAATGAAGTTAATACTTATTTTACTTACTATGACTGATGAATCATGGATTCGATATCTTAATTCCAATGCAATTCAAGAAATCCCCAATTTTTTAAAAGTAAAAATATCATAAGTTATGGAAAAGACATGGATAAGAAAGAAAAAACACAATAAATGTAAGATTTTTATGTTATAAATAAGTTAATGTGTACTTTACCTTAACATGTGTGTACTTTACACATGTACTTTACCCATTCTTAGCTTGACATGTGTGTACTTTACACAAGATATTTGTAATTAGGGTTTCACCTGTTGACATGTGTCACCATCTTAACTCTTCCTCTTGTGCTATATATTATTTGTAATCCATGACAATTGTTCAGCAATATTGAGCTTTATCAAGTCAAGCTATGGTATGTTATTTACCTCTAAGATTAGTTTAAGTCTCATTATGTCTTTTTATCAATATTATCCTACGTTTATTTTGCTAAGCCTATTCTTAATACATTACTATTGAAAGAAATTATCTTGTGCTCAGGTCAAACTAGTTTAGAAATGACATGATGAGTCTTTTTTTTGTGTTACTTGATAATAAATTTTTTTTAGTCCCCATTTTATTAAGTTCTAAGTTTATCTATTCTAGGGTATCTTGAGATTTTTTAGCCTCTAGCACTAGTAGTTAGGGTTTCTTACCAAAAAAAATTTAGTACCCTATTATTTCCCTAAAAATTTTAGGTTTTGTTTAAACTTGACTTTGGGAAGGCATCCTATAACATCCCACTACAACCTTTTATAGACTTGTGACTTTATTAA
The DNA here is from genome assembly GCA_028583015.1 of Wollemia nobilis. Taxonomy (NCBI): domain Eukaryota; kingdom Viridiplantae; phylum Streptophyta; class Pinopsida; order Araucariales; family Araucariaceae; genus Wollemia; species Wollemia nobilis. The sequence continues at coordinate 6,932,021 of JAQPPZ010016915.1, read as the reverse complement.
AAAAAATATATATCGTGCAAAAACAAAATTTGTGGGCTTAGGAAAATGCAAATTTTATCCATTGATGGAAGATTTTATGAGTCGATCGACCTTCGATATTTGAAAATTACTTCAATATGGTTGTTTTTTCAAGGGAATATTGTAGGGAGAGAGGGATATTTGTATGGAAAACTTGTATCCATGAAATTTTGATTAAGGAGCTACTATAATTTTATCTTTGGGTGTATTAGTGTGCTGCTCTTTTTTATGTATCGAACGAGGTAACTATTTCAAGATCCATCCTAGATGGTTTTTTTGAGGATGATGCATTTAAAATTGTGACTAATAATGTATGTTTTTATTCAACTAGTCTTTGGTATTGTGTTATGTTTTATGGTTCATCAATGAGGCTTTGCTAGCACTACCTTCCATAGAATGTGCAAGGGAATAATTTACAGTAGTTAAGTTTCAAGGCACTATGTTTTGCATCCATTTACAAAAACTCTTTGGTTGGTAGCTTAGTACCTAGTGATTTTGAAGCAACAGGATTTTACCATAGAATTTTTTTTGTCTTCCAATAGGTCAAGGTACCATTTCAAGTGGAATATTTTTAAGTAAGACAATAGTAAACACCTTAGCTACAATGAAAGCTTATATTTTAGAAATTCCTTTCAAATGAGAGTGTCCTATACAAACACAACTACCTGGTGTTGTTGGATATGGCTTAAAGAACCTAGTAGGTTGTATATACACAATAGTGCATAGTGTTAACATACCCATAGTAGTGTTTAGAGAAGGCTAATAAGTTGTGTGTCAGCCCTACCTTTGGATAAGTTTTGAAGACACCCATGCTACAACCCCATCCCCTAACTGCTATGGATTTTAAGAGTTGTTATTACCACCATAGTCAAGGATATGTGAACTCAAAACAAATTCTTGAACTGCTCTATACATCATACATAAGGAAATAATAGGTGAAGAAGAGCACATAGTCTCAGATCTACTGCTAAAGCTTGTAAACTATGCATACCTCAAGAACTACCCATGGAAGGACATCGACACACAACCATAACTCCATGTGGAATTCATTAAGCCATTGGACTTCACACAATCACCATATCCCCTATACAGTGCCTCCATGTACTATCACGTAGTTGCACCATGCACCCTCCTCCAAATATATAGTATTTGTTTTTTGTTTTGTGGTCATAGGTCCTAACCAAATACAAACAAATCTCAAAATAACAACCCATAGTCTGACTTGATATAACTCAATATTTAAAAACAATTATCATGGATTACAAGGAATATATAGCATAAGAGGAAGAGTTAATATGGTGCCACATGTCATGTGTAAAGTATAGCCATGTCAGGGCAAGCATGGATAAAGTACACATTAAATTATTTCTAACATTTAAATGATTATCATTCAAATGCAAATTTATAGAACATAGAAGTGTAAAAATTAATGTGCAACCTACTCATTGTGAACAAAAGAGTAGAAGTCATAAGACTCATGAAAAACCAAGCACGAGTAATCGTGCGATGCCAATGAGATTAAAATTTAATATGACATCATTGAAGTTAAATAGAAGTGATCCCTATAAGCTCATGTAATGCATAGAAAGGATAAAAAAATATCAAATTTGATATGCCCTAGTGATTAAAAATTGTAAAAGTGAGGCTTTGTGAAGAGCCAAAAAATTCTATAAATACTAGCCTACTAGATAGTATAAGGGTAAAAAACATTCCATTATCTAGCCAATTAGTTATAATTTGTTTCTTGTTTATTTTTTATTTTTATTTGGATAGATTTTATGAACTGATCTTGATACCATTTTGAGATCTATTATGTAATTCTACAAAGTTGGTAATTCCAAATCAAATGTATTGCATTATTATCTTTGTAATGCAAGGATTTTGAAATTTTTATTTTTAATCTACGTATGATTATGGTGATTGCCTTTGTATATTTCATGGTCTATTTATCCTTTGAATATTACACTATCTTGGACCTAAGGTTATTGGTCAAATTCAAATTGGTTTTAAATCAAATTTGTTGTTGTACTAGACTAGAACCAAATTTTGGGTAATATATGCTTGTTTATTTTCTTTCTTTTCTATTTCCCTTTTTCCTTTGACTTTTTTTAGAGAATATTATGATTAAAAATAGATTAATTTTAGTTTAAAGCATTAAAACTAGTTTTTTTCTTCACCAATTTAGAATTCCATTTACTTGTAAGCTAATCATTTCTATTATGCAATAATAATATAAATGCAATAAATGTTAATTGGGTAGTTATAGTTTACTCAGTTTAAAAATTATCTTTCTTTTCACCCATTTTCTAATAACACACACTTGTAGGTTTTATTTAGTGTTTCATAGAAAGTAAATCATTGACATTTTATATTACACTATATTTGTAATATGACTTTTTAGATAGTTAAGCATTTAAAAATAAGATATTATTACAAGGAAAACCAATCTCTTAGATTCATACCAGCAAATACCCCTTGAAGGAGTAGCTACCATGGACTTCTAGGTTTATCCATACCAGTGAAGACATGACCATACCAAAACCATAGGCAAAATTAATTCACTTTGAATAGGGAATAATATAATTTCCATGTAAGCTAGCTTTCCCTTGACACACTAATAATCAACTTCTACTTCCTCATGCCCAACAAAATTGACACTAGGGGGAAATTTTAGTGTGCCATTTTCATTCTCAATAGATCTTAAATTCTATGATATGGATTGATAGATTAGTCTTATATCCATAAACCTTGAAATTTATTTTCCTCTCTCTTTCTTCTTATTTCACAATAGGGTGGATGTGTCACTCAGAGTCAAATCTAGGCTAACACAAAACACTCATTTTATCCTAGCCCTATTAATTAGGAATTATTATAGCATGAAGAATATTATTTGAGTGAACAAGTAAAACCCTTAGTGACTTGATAAATAAACATGGAAAAACAAGTATTGAAATGGATTAGGATTTCATAAAAACTACAAATAAAAATTATTTATATAAAATAAACCAAATCAAGAGAGAATAATTAAACCTTACGAGGAATACTATTCATACTAAAATATAAAATAAAATATGAATCCAAGACTGATCTGGCTATAATACAAGTTTGGATCACCCTCATTAAAATAAATCCTTTATACATGTTAGAACACATTGATACCAATGTGGAGTTTCAACAAACCTATTCCTAGTGAAAATTAGATTCTACAGTTTCATGTCATCAACAAAATACCAAGGAAACTAAATCATGATGATTACTCCATCTATGTGAGGGCCCCTCTTAAAATTGAATTCCCACAATTACAAAAGTATGTCTATGACTAGTCTTGAAAGACTACAATGGAATATCAATCTTTAAAGATCAAATAATTCTCAATATCATGTGTTCATTGGCCTTTAAATAAATATTCTAAACATTAGTTTCAACATTTTGAGTAGATGAGGATACAATTAAGAAATTTTCATATTTACCATTGGGATTCCATGTTATTTATTTTCCTTCGATGTCTATTATGCATATCAATATTCTTTTTATTACATTCCTATTTAAAGTGTCTAATATTTCTAGTGTTAAAGAATTTCACATTTTCTTTTAAAACTTCTTCTTTTCATATCCATGAATGACACCATGCTTAAACTGAGTAGCCCAACAAATTTGATTTTACATCTTGTTGCTTTAAAACTTACCTTTTGTAATGTACACTTATAAACCCATGCTAGGTCCTTCAAACTTTATTTGAACCAATTTTTCACTCTATAATAAATAACAAATCAATGTTTCAAAGGTAAATATTCAATCTTACGAAATACTTGTAATGATTTACTCAAATATTAATATATTATAGGAATTCTATTAAGTACAATTTCTTCAAATGTTTAATATGGAATATTTTTTTAAATCAAGTTGATTATTTATATCCTTTGAATTTTTTAGATTCTTGGTCACTTCTTGATCATTAAACATATTTTAATTATGTGATTTTATCTTGATATTCAAAATCCTAGTCCTTGTAGGCTTTCCAATTTTTTTCTTTAGATTATTCCATGCTTTATGAACATCATCCACATCTTGAATTTGTATGATATACCACCCAAACAATTATATCAGATCATCATTATAAATACATAACTTGACACAATAGGTTCTACACTTTCACAAGAAATAGTCACCCAAAAATAAACTCTAAAACAATCAATGATAATTAATTGAATTGAATCTACAAACTATCTTGAATTAGTATATTAGTCCAAATAAATAGGGGAGTTTCCCAAGTCAACAAACTCCAAAATATTAACATATGAATTGAGGATAATCAAGAACACACAATAAACTCATATCACAGAACCAAAAAATTCATAAAAATTAGTACATTGTACATAATGAAGTGACCTTGGATAACCTACAACATACTCATAATATTACAAAAAAATAGTAAGTTTATCCAAATAACAATAATTTCTATAAATACATAATTTTGTCTAGAATAAATAGAAACCCTACTATTTATAGTCCCCTCAAGGTCAATAGCAAGTTCTATAGAAGCCAAAAATCACTCAAAATTAGTCAATTCTATGAGATTACGAAACTTCTTAAGATAAAAAAAAATGTAAATTTTTCAAATAATAGAAATCCTAATCCTCTATAGATGTACCAAAATAAAATATAAATAAATAATTTAATCCAAGCTATAATAATTTTTTTATACAAAATCTACAATAAAATACAAAACAACAACAATTGGTTTCTCAAATCGACTTACATAGAACCAATAAATGATCCAATTATTTTAACAAAAATTGGCATATGTTCCACTTGGTCCAACTATATACCAAATGTAGTAGAGACAATAAGTACCATATCGGTGAGGACCCTAGTTTTTCCATATGTAGATGCAAGACTAACCTCAAAATAAACATCATGATTAGACATATCAAGGTTTAATAAAATTGCAAGAGTAGTCATGAATTCCTATTATAGCCTTGATGTATATTCTAATATTTGACAATAATGGTAGTAAAACCATGTCAGACCACCTCATTGAGTTTTTGATCTTCAAATCAAGTAATAAAAAATAAAAAGATGATGACATGGTGTGGTTGTTAGTATTTTTATTATAACATAAGGTCACAATTTGAACATAAGGTCATAATATGTTATATTATTCTATGATATAATTTGGTTATTGCTGATTGGGTTCTATGTAGGTAATAGTTAAGGGGTTTCACAACCCTCTAGTTTAAAGCACAAGTTGTGTTCCTTTCTCTATTTAAAAATGAAATATTTATATATTTAATTTAAAAATAAATAAAAGCATTATAATAAATAAAATTATTCACTTGACAAAGATGGTATTTGGACTAATAGAAATAGAAATCGACATAACCTAGTTTATAATAAACTATTTACTTTCAAATATAGGTAATTAGAATAATAACAATTATAAATCCACATAGCATAGTTAATTGGTAAAACACTTGAATCATATAAAGCATAGCAATAAATACATTTTAAACTAGAAAGCATTAAAATATATCCACTGAATGTCTAGTTCAGTTTTCATGTTCAAAAAATAAAGAAAACACCTTCCCAAGGAACTACTAAAAAACCAATCTTGATTGAGCTTCAATCCAATTTAAAGCTATAAGCATTAAAGAACAAAATTTAAAGCATCCATGCCTTTGCTTTTGAAACTTCATTAGATGTTAAAATTTAATGTAGACAAATCCTGCATCATCAAGCCCTTCACTTTAAATTAGTGAGTCTAAAAGGTAGTTAAACAACTACACAACCAACTAGAATAATGTTTGACTTCATCTAAATGGAAGACTTTTAGATGATTTCATGATGATATATGGGGATGCATTGGAAATATAAAATGATAGTTATGAACTTGTCCTTTAGTTATTACTTGATAGAGATAAATCTATGTAGATAGCCATGCATATTTTTCATTATTGAACTAGGTCTATGAACTACTTCTAAAATATTTAAAATAATATTTATCCATGTATGTGATCACTTTGACTATCTTATTTAAAGTACTCTAAAAGTTCTTTATGTATTGTTCTTACTCAATTAGGATCCCATGGCTATCATATGGATCATCAATATCGATTATACTACTAAACTATTTATTTCTATAGCAACATTATCAATGATGTACTTGATCATCAGAAACACTCCATGAACATGGTTGATCCTTTCTTCCATGAACATGGTCTAGGAAGAGCATTTATACATCTCAGCAATATACAGAGGAGAGCTAGTTCTACGATTTATCATTTCTTGTTTGATATTCAAGAGGCCACTTTGAGTGTGCAATATTATTTCTTGTAGTGGATATTCCTATGATCATTGCTAGCCATCCATTGTATTGTTATCACTACAAAAGTAAAATTTCAAAAACTACTTAATATTTAGCTTATACTTTGTTCTCATTGGTTTAGTGGTTGCATTTATAATGATATCCTTGTGGTGCCTAGTGATGTCTAGAACACAAATACATTCTTCTAAGTTATTAAAATTTGAATTAAGGTATTACAATATGGAGAGGTATTATGTTTCTTTATCTATTATAATATTCTCTAAATGAGAAAATCTCTCCTTAAGTATTATAACATAATCCCTTTCATAAGTTAATTCATATTCTAAGACTTGAATAAGCTGATTGGTTAGTTATCCTCTTCTTTGAGTATTTGAATTTATCCCATTCGTTTTCCACTTCAATTTGCAAGTGACTTATGTCCTACCCTTGAATTTGATCTGCTGAGGCAATGGTCATCTATCGTACTCTTCCAATCATAACATCATCCTCAAATTTCTTCCTCTTCCTAGAATATTTTCTCTTTAAAGATTTATGTTTTCATAATAAAAATAACTAATTGAAATATCTTTAATTTTAGGTTCTGGGATATTTATCTCTATGGACAAATCAACTTAACCATAAATATTTGTATCCTATTTCTACATACTCATTTCAACAAGATCAATTACACTTACTACTTCTAAACCAACCACCTCATTGACAATATTTTTTACATATTCTCTTTCCACTATATCATTTTCTATTTTTGACTTTTAAACAACTCATAATTTTGATCTCTACTTCTTCAATATCCACTTCATAAATTTTTGCCTAGGACTATTTAGGAAATACTTATTCCATAAAAAGGATTACTTTTGTTGGAGGAAAAACTTTGATTGAATTTTTCCTTTTGATTATGGTGCCTTCCCATTAGGATCTTTTTGGCTCATTAAAATAAATTTCTTCCACTAAAAGGACTTTGTTAGAAAAAATACTTGATCTTTGGTAGATACTTCCTCCTCTGAGGTTATTACTACCTACATTTCAATTTTTTTTTAAATTTCCTTGTTTGAAAAGATTATCTTCCTCTAAAACTATACCTACATGGACTTCAATACTTGATTTTATGTTAATGTGTCTTCTTTCATAATAATTCAAAGTACCTATATGGGATAGGACCTAACCTAAGCTACCTAAGTTATGCCTTGAAGAACCTTTCTTCCTTTTTCTTTTAATCACTTACACACAAGAATGTGCATCCTTGGTAAGGTCTTCTTTGAACTCCCCAATTGTACACTCAAAAGACCATAGCTTCTAGGTTGTTAAGTGTTTATTACATCATGTTTAGTTTAAATATAAGTTGAGTAACCACTCAGCGCATGATTTTTAAGGTTCACTACAGGATAAGGGTAGTTGTATGATGTTATGCCATGATTAGGCATCTATTGTATTTAAATACCCTTATACTTTCATAAAAATATATCGAAGCATTGAGTTCTAACATGTGGTATCAAAGTAGGTAGAAGTAAGAAATATTCCTCCTTATGATCCTCCTCTAATATTTAATATAGATAAAGCCAAAGTACACTCTATTATTTTGAGAAAATATTAAAATTTGAGAAAAGAGATTTCAAGGGTAAAATTACTCTATATAAAATTATGACCATACAGGAGATTTTTTTGGCACATTCAAGAAGTTTCAAGGTGAAAAACCTAGTTGAAAGTCAAAATCCTCTTAAATATTCAAATCTTTTGCAATCCCCTCATCAAGACCAAAGCTTTTAATGACTACAAGAAACAACTAGGCCAATATTACAAAGAAATAAAGAATTTCCTTTTCATTGAAAGCTCCATAAAAATATTATAAAAAAAGAGGAAATTATTGAAATATTCATAAAAGGATTACAAGAAGAGGAAGGACTTAAAACTTCCTAATTTTGAAGAAATTTTGTACAAAGATAACAAATTTTATAGCTAAAATACAATAAGAGAACCAAAAGAAGTCTCCAAAGGAAACCAATAATTACTTGGTTGAAAGTGTTAAAAGCATTAATTAGAAAAACCAATTTAAGAGAGAAAGGAAGCATCTAAAATATTATTTGAAGAAATACAATATAAGCATTCCAAAGTGAGTGGAAAGAAATTTAGAAACTAAACAAGGATTGTTCTCAAAACTTTAGTCAAGCTAGTTATAAAGCAAAAAAATTGTTGGACATTTTGAGTAGATAAATTGTCATTGATTTCAAGAGTGAATGGTCATTTATGTCAAGCTTTGACCACCATCCAGTGGCAGTTTCAGTGGGTAGCTTTAGTTTCAGGTTCTCCAATCAGTGCAAAAAGATAGTCCAGTTTCAGTTGATCAAATATGTTTCAGGAGGTCAAGATAAGGTCCAAGATGAAAAGAAGAAGCCCAAGATAATAATATTATAATAAATTAATATTATACAAAGAAGATTAAATTAATTTATATAATTTTATTAAATTAATGTATTAATTAAATTACTTAACCTTATGTTATTTAAATTAATTATTAATTAATTTTAATACTAATTATATATTAATTTATGTTAATTTTAAATAACCCTAAGGTGGGTTATTAATTCGAAACTCGAATTTGAATTTGAGCATCAACGTGGGAGAAAATTAATCAAAGTATATATAAAGGGGACTCCTCCACCTTAGCCAAAGATATTAATACATTCGATTTTAATCTCCATGCTATTGCGAATTGTGCAAATCGTTTAGTGACAAAGAGAAGGGTTTAATTAGTGTTTAAAATACCAAGCACCATGGGAGGATTGATTACCCACCATTCAAGGCACCTTGGTCATCAAGTGCTCCTAGCATAGTTGGAAACTTTGGTGAAGGCAAGACCTTGTGGTAGTGTGAGGCAAAGGTTTGAATCTGTGGGTGTGGCATTTTGTTTTAAAGGCATAGACGGTGATCGAAGGCACAAGGAGGAAGGAATCCTTCCTTCCTTCACGTGGGCAACTATAGCCCACCTATTGGGCACCAAAGTGCTAAGGCATTTGGAGATTGAGGAGACGACAGTTTAAATCATGCCAAAACACTTTTGGGGAGAAAAAAAAGGTGTGCATTAGTTGAGCACCAAAATTTTTGGAGGAATTAGTTGAGCTATTAAAAATTTAATTTTTGCATAATTTATTTGGTTTGTAAGTTTTAAGGGGAGTTATAAGGTTGATGCAAAATATTTTTTGGCGCTATTTTATTTAGTGTTTAAGGTGTTTTAGGAAGATTGTTTGAGGTTTTGAGTTTTTGGATATTATTTTAAGTTGGAAATTATAAGGTGTATCTAAATAATTATTTTAATGTATGATTTGATGGATGCTAATTTCAAGAAGGAGCAATAAGGTGTATTTGAGATTTGATTATTTTTGTATCTAAGGAATATTTAAGAAAGTGTTAAGAGTGATATTTTGTCATTTAACCATTGAAATTGGAAACAAGAAAATTGTTATTGAGACAGGTTTTCTAAGGGCACTTCTAAATAAATAAAAAAAGGTATGGAATAAATATTGCTGAATGTTGTGAATGCAAATATGGAGTGAAAGGGATTTTTTGGTAAGTATTGTTGAGTGTGTTTTGAATTAATGCTTCAAGGTTTTATGGAATAAAGAGTTGGTGATAAATCCTTATTTGATGAGCATTGTTGTTGAAGTGATTAGTTGAGTGAAATTGAACTAGGGTTTGTAAATATCATGAGTATCATTGTTATGTGAAGATTTTTTTATAAGTATTATTGTTGAAGTGAGTGATTGAGTGAAGAACTTGAACTAGGGTTTGCAAATATCATGAGCATCATTGTTATGTGATATTGGTTGATAATCATTGTTGGAAACATTTGAGCGAGTATTCATATGCTTGGACTAGGGTTTGTAAGCAAGGATTAATTCATTGAGTGATTGGTTGAGTAGAGTTGTTAAGCCTAGTCAAGTGGAGGTGTTGAAGTGATAGTTCAAGTTATGTGAAACAAATTTTTCTATACTCTGAATTGATTTGAGAAAGATGTTGAGTATTGATGAATGTGAAACATATTTTAGATATGTCTTTGAGAAGACTAGATAACAAAGTTGATTGATTGATTTGGTCAAACCTTGCGTTAAGGTTTGGGGTAGATCTAGCAGAGTTGATTTGAGATTAAGTCAAGCTTTGTGTTAAGCCTTGAGGATAGAGATTAAGGATAAATTTATGCTAGATTGAAGGACTATATTTAGTGTAGATCAGAATATAGATATTGAGCATGGATTTGTGCTAGATCGAAGGACTGTGTTTAGTGCATATTTAAGGATAGATTTTGGTGCAAATTTGAGGACAATTTTGTACCAGACTAGATATAGATATTGAGAAGACTTATGCTAAACTAAAGTACTGTGTTTAGTACAAATTTGAGATAGATTTTTGGAGGTGATAGAGTATAGAGGATTATAGTCTCCAGTTGATATATATCAATTAGCTAGGGTAGTGAGGATAGGTGTCTTCAGTGGATAGAGACCCATTAGCCAAGAGCAGTGGGGACAATAGTTCTTCTAGAATATCACCAACCAAAGCTGAGAAAAAAGAGTTCTCCTATGGATAGAGATTTATGAAATTGATAAGGGAATTGATGTCTCCATTGGACAAAGGTCCATAAACATTGTAATAGGGAAAGTATTCCCAAAATATTGATTGAGAAAATATTAGTGAGATTTTCTCCGTGGAGTAGCCTACATTGGGTGAACCATGTTAAATTGGTGTCTCTATTGTGTGTGATTATTTGAGCATTGCTTTAGTTACTGATATTGTTATTGATATTGATTATATTAGATAATACTATTTTGGAAAGAAAATTAAAAAGTGGTCTTATACTGTTCACCCCTCCTCTCAGTATAAGATAGTGTTCTTCAATTGGTATCAGAGTGAGTTCCTTTGGAAGAGTTTAACAACTTGAAGTAAAATCTTTCAAGAACACAATGGATTATAAGAATGGGTCCTCGAATAATTCAACACTGGTATTTTATGGAAGCGATTATATATTGAGTATGAGAATGAAGTTTCACTTGATGTCACTTGGCAATGAAGTTTGGGAATCATTTGAAAATGGGTACATACCACCAATTGATCCACCTATATATAATGAAGGTAATCTTCTATAACATTACAATTCAAAAGAAATGAATACAATTTTGAGAGGTTTGCATAGAACATAATTCATAAAATTTATGCATTGTAAAGATGCAAAAGGAATTTGGGATAAGTTGCAAAGCATATATGAAGGAGATAAAAGTGTCAAAAAGGTAAAGATACGAAATCTAAAAGGACGATTTGAAGAATTAAGAATGAAGGATGAGGAAAATATTAATACTTATCTACTTTTGGTAGATGAGGTTGTTAATGCCATGCAAGGACTTGGAATTAAGGTTGAATAATTGGATGTTTGTGATAAGGTCTTAAGATTTCTTCCAAAAAGGTTTAGTGAAAATATCTCTGCTATAGAGGAATCAAAATATGGTGATATTTTGATAAGAGATATGTTACTTGGTATTCTTACATCTTTTGCATTAAGAACAAAAGAGGAATCTAATATCCAGAAGGAAGCAACATTCAAAGCTACTAATAAGACAAAGCGCAAAAATTGAGATTCAAGCAATGAGTTATCCAATGATGAAGAAGCTAATTATGGTAGAAGGAATAAGGATTCAAGTAGATTTAAAGATGCAAAATCTGTTAGATTTTACAATTGTGGAAAGTATGGTCACTATGCAATTGATTTTTAAGAAGCTAAAAATAAAAATGATGAAGAAAAATAGGATCACAAGAATAGGAATAAGAAAGATACAAGTACCAAAAGAAATACAAGGATGGACAAGGTAAAAAATGAAAGAAATTATTTTAAAGACAAAAGAGGAGCTACTATGCAGACAAGGCAAGCAAGTACTCAAGTGATAGTGACAATAGTTTCTCAGATAATAATAAATATGAAGTCCTATTTCTGATATAAGAAAAATAATAAGTTAAGAAAAGGTCACCAATAATTCTCAAGTGTTTTAGATGTGGTGATTTTAGACATATTTAAGATAGTTGTACAAGGAATGGTTTTAGTTTTAGTGATGATGTTTCTCATATCATAGATTTGGGTATATGGCTTCATAGTTCAGGACACATGAAAGACATGAGTATGGGAACTTCAGTAACATGTAGTTTTTCCATGGGTATTACTACTCATATAATTAGTTTAGCCGTAAGGCAATGAATTGTAGGGTTCATGATAGGAATAGATATGGCTTCACCAAGAGAAACCCCAAAATATTTACAACTCCAAGGAATAATAACATTAAGTGTTATAAGTGCAATAATGATGGACATACATCAAAGTGGTGTAGAGTAGACATTCCAGAATCAAGCATGAACATGAAAAGAAATAGGAACAGGAACAAGAATATGGATATGAACAGGAACGAGAATATGGATAGGAATAGGAACATGGATATGAACAGGAACAAGAATAGAAATAGGAACATGGAAATGAATAGGAACAGTCAAATAAATTAGAAGGATCAGATGAAAATGAAATATGACAAAGGTAAATATTAGTGCTTTCTGGGAGTAGAAATAATCCCAGCCCAAAATTAACCACCTCAAGAGGAGGTGGGGGAGGGACTAATATAAAATACTCATTCTTAGCCTCGAGCCCCAAATGTGATCCTTTACCATTGATTTCAAAGGGGGATATATTTGAATAAGGGGTAGATATTTGGTTTAAGGAGAGCAATTTCCCAAGGGGAGCAGAACAGGAAAAATGTCAAGTTTTGGTAAAAAGAATATATTGTTGGAAATTTTGAGTAGATAAGTTTTTATTGATGTTAAGAGTGAGTAGTCATTGATGTCAAGCTTTCAGCACTAGTCAGTGGCAGTTTCAATGGGCAACATCAGTTTCGGGTTCTCCAATCAGTACAAAAATATAGTCTAGTTTCAGTTGATCAAATCCATTTTAGGAGGTCAAGATAAGGTCCAAGGTGAAAAGAAGAAGCCCAAGTAAATAATATTATAATAATTCCTTATAATATTATACAAGTAATATTAAATTAATTATAAATTAATTAATATAATTTTATTAAATTAATTTATTAATTAATTTACTTAACCTTATGTTATTTAAATTAATTATTAATTAATTATATATTAATTTATGTTAATTTTAAATAACCCTAAGGTGGGTTATTAATTCAAATTTCAAATTTTAATTCGAGCTCAGATGTGGGAGCAAATTAATCAAAGTATATATAAAGGGCACTCATCCACCTTAGCCAAAGATATTAATGCATTCGATTTTAACCTCCATGCTATTGTGAATTGTGTGAATCATTCAGTGAGAAATATAAGGGTTTAATTAGTGTTTAAAGGACCAAGAGATAGGTTAAGATTGATTACCTATAATTCAAGGCAAATTGGTCACCAAGTTCTGGCAGCGCATTTGGCAACTTCAGTGAAGGCAAGACACTATGGCAACGTGAGACAGAGGTTCGAATCCATGGGTGTGGAATTTTGTTTTAAAGGCATCGATGATGATCGAAGGCACCAAGAGGAAGGAAACCTTCCATCCTTCATGTGGGTGCCCATAGCCCACGCGGTGGGCACCAAAGTGGTAAGATGCTTGGTTCTTGGGGAGACGGTGATTTAAATCACACCGAAACACTTTTGGGGAGAAAAAAAAGGTATGCATTAGTTGAGTGCCAAACTTTTTGGAGGTATTAGTTGAGCTATTAAAATTTTATTTTTTGCATAATTTATTTGGTTTGTAATGTTTAAGGGGAGTTATAAGGTTGATGCAAAATAAATTGTTGGTGTTATTTTCTTTAGTGTTTGAAAAGGGTAATAAGGTGTTTTAGCAAGATTTTTTGAGGTTTTGAGGTGTTGGATATTATTTTAAGTTGGAGATTTTAAGGTGTATCTAAATAATTATTTTAATGTATGATTTTATGGATAATAATTTCAAGAAGGAGCAATAAGGTGTATTTTAGATTTGATTTTTTTTGTGTCTAAGGAATATTTAAGAAAGTGTTAAGAGTGATATTTTATCATTTTACAATTGAAATTTGAAATAAGAAAATTGTGATTGATACAGGTTTTCTAAGGGCACTTCTACATCAAACAAAAAAGTATGGACACATCTTCCTAGTGATTGAATGTTGAATGTTGAGAATGTAAACTTAGAGTGAAAATGATTGTTTGGTAAGCATTGTTGAGTGTGTTTTGACTTAATGGTTCAATGTTTTCTCGAATAAAGAGTTGGTGATAAAACCTTGTTTTATAAGCATTGTTGTTGAAGTGATTAGTTGAGTGAACTTGATATAGGGTTTGCAAAGATCATGAGTATCATTGTTATGTGAAGATTTTTTCATAAGCATTGTTGTTAAAGTGAGTGATTGAGTTAAGAAATTTAACTAGGGTTTGCAAATATCATGAGTTTCATTGTTATGTGAGATGGGTTGATAAGCATTATTGGAAGTATTTTAGTAAGTGTTCATATGCTTGGAATAGGATTTGTAAGCAAGGATTAATTCATTAAGTGATTGGTTGAGTAAAGTTGGTTAAGCCTAGTTAAGTGGAGGTGTTGACGTGATAGTTCAAGTTTTATAAAATAAATTATTCTATATTCTAAATTGATTTGATAAAGAGGTTTAGTATTGATGAATGTGAAACATATTGAGTCTATAACAATTCTCTTTTTTTTGCGATAAAAGAGAGATTGAAAGTGATTGAGAGTTTGTGAGTGTGAAGCATATTGAGTCTCTAACAATTATCTATATGTTTCTATGGTAAAAGAGTGATTGAAAGTGATTGAGCTTTTGTGAAATCTTACAATATAGTTTGAGAACAGATATTGAGAGAAGATTTGGATAAGTTATAGTGAGGACTTATTGAGTAGATTTGGACAAGTTATAGTGAGGACTTGTTGAGTATATTGGATAAGTTCTAGTGAGGACTTGTTGAGAAGATTGGACAAGTTCTAGAGAGGACTTGTTGACATATTAGTGTGAGCTTTTGTGGAAGCTTACAGGGCATATTTGAGATAAGTCTTTGAGAAGACTAGAGAGCAAAGTTGATTGATTGATTTGTTCAAAACTTAGGTTAAGGTTTGGGGTAGATATAACATAGTTGATTTGATATTAATTCAATCTTTGTGTTAAGGCTTGAGGATATATTTATGCTAGACCGAAGGATTATATTTACTGTAGATCAAATGATAAATATTGAGGATAGATTTATTCTAGAATTAAGGACTGTGTTAAGTGCAGATTTGAGGACAAAGTTTGGTGCAGATTTGAGGATGGGTTTATGCCAGACTAGAGAAATATTGAAAAATTTTGTGCTAAAGTGAAGTACTATATTTACTACAAATTTTAGATAGATTTTTGGAGGTGATAGAGTATAGAGGATGAAATTATCTAGTG
This sequence comes from Wollemia nobilis, assembly GCA_028583015.1. Classification (NCBI taxonomy): domain Eukaryota; kingdom Viridiplantae; phylum Streptophyta; class Pinopsida; order Araucariales; family Araucariaceae; genus Wollemia; species Wollemia nobilis. The sequence goes on along the minus strand of JAQPPZ010016915.1, from coordinate 6,916,247 downwards.
GATAGAGATCCATTAGCCAATGCAGTGAGGATAGGTGTCTTTAGTGGATAGATATCCATTAGCCAAGAGTAGTGGGGGCAATAGTGCTTCTAGAAGATCACCAACCAATGCTAAGGAGAAAGAGTATTCCTATGGATAGAGATCCATGAACTTGACAAGGGGATTGGTGTCTCCTTTGAACAAAGTTCCATAAACATTGTAATACGAAAAGGATTCCCAAAATATTGATTGAGAAAATATTAGTGAAATATTTTCTCCGTGGAGTAGCCCACAATGGGTGAACCACATTAAATTGGTGTCTCTATTATGTGTGATGATTTGTGCATTTATTTGGTTACTATTATTTATATTGCTATTGATTATATTGGATAATAATATTTGGGAAAGAAAAGTAAAATGTGGTCTTATACTATTCACCCCCCCTCCGAGTATAAGCTTGTGTTTTTCACAATACTATTATTTATTTCAAGGAAAAAAAAATGAAATGATCTAAAAGTAAAACAAAGCAAGAGTTGTATGAATTAAAGTTTAAAAATTAGGACAAAATATTTAGTTAGAAGTAAAAATTAGACGTGGTCACATGAACCTTGTATATGCATATATTATTCAAAAGTTATAGCCTATAAACATCAATTTGAAATAGAATTAAAGAAAAGTCACCAATAATTTAATTATTTAAACTTTAAAGAATATTTAAAAGAAGAAGCTTGATAAATAAGTCCTCACAGAACATATAAAAGAACTATCACATATCATACAACCAATACAAAAGGTTTAAGAAAAATGTATCGAGTATCACATAGTAGGAAATAATTCTTATGCAAACAAAAGAAAAGTATCATGTCTCACATAGCAGGAAAGAATACCCACATAGATAGAAAAGGAATCTTACTCCTCATGCAACATAAACAAAGTGCCATGTATCATGAAACGAAAATAAAATAATCAAGATAAAATATCCCATTTCATGCAATAGAAAATAAGTCTTATGCGGATAGGAATGAAGTATCATGTACATAGAAAAGAAGTGTTATGTCTATCATAGATAGTAGAGAAGTATCACAAATCATGCAGTCAAGAAAACTTAATAAGTCTCATGTATCATGTAGGATCATTTTGAATTTATTAGACACTTCTCATGAAAGACAGTAGAAAGATATTTGCTCATCAAAAATACATGAAAAACACTCATTTATCATAGGATAACATCAATAATAAAATAATTAAAGAGACAACCAAGTAGAAATCAATGTGGTGCTAGTGTAAAGCGATCTCAAAATAAGAGTACAAGACTCACAAACTCTCATCTTTGGTAATGTAAACCAAAAAAAGAAACATAACAAGTGGAAGTTATTCATCATTGTGACGATAAATCTATAAGACAAAGAACAGAGCATTAGATGTGAAGAACAAGTGATATCAAAAATTTAATCTCAAGATTAACATTTGAATATAGTAAGACAAAATGTCAAGAAGGAGAATTATCTCCTACATGATTGTATTTGAATAGACTCAAATATACCCACTAGAATACCTATAACAAAAGGTAAAATAACAAATTGTAGAACTAAATATTTTCCACATAAAATATTTATAAAAGAGTATTAAAAGGCCTATAATGTTATGAATAAATCTAAAATGCATTGGGAGAAGAAAATATTATCAAGGCACCTAAAATTTTCCCATCATCAAGGAAAAGTGCATACATGGAAAATTTATAAATAAAGTCAAAAATAAAAATATAATATTTTTAGAGAATATTTCATAGAGGAAGAATCTTTCCCTCTACATTTACTCTATGAGACACAATTTATTCTAAAATTTTTTAAGCATCAATTGAAATCCAAGTATAGGAATATATATACTCATAAAAAAGAGTTTTTAAGATAAATGTAGGAAAATAAGAAAATTCAAAATTGTTTGTTACTAGATTCTAAATTATTGAGGTTAAATAATTATTCTACATGGAATACTAAACTTAGAACACAATGTGATTTTGAGAAAATTTGGGAAGTACTATATGGGACCATTACCCATCCAAAATAAGGAAATGAAGACTGATAAAATTTTGACAAGATAGACAAAAAATAAAGATTAATAACCATTTTTGGAGTAGTATATGAGGTCCAACCATATATTAGAGAGATAAACACAACCAAGGATATATATAAAAATAAAAAATAGTATTTAAAACCACAAATCAAAATCAGATTCTATTTCTCCAAATCCAACTCCATTGTTTGAATATAAAGAGTGGAGAAAAGATAGAATAATTCATGAGGAGAATAGTAAAATTGCAACTATCACTATAAGCATTTGGAACTCAAGGATATAATAAAATATTATTTTCTATTATTTTGAGATAAACCCCATCGAAGTATAATTTTTTTTTACTACATCAAATATTATTGATCGAACATCAAGTTTTGAGAAGCTAGTAAAACTACTTCAAAAGGAAGAAATATCACATTCAAGGCAAAAAGAGAAAGAAATATATCTTAAAAGGAAAAAACCATTCCAAAATATCATATGGACAAACAATTAGCATCACAAAAAAGGAACATGCATTAGTGGAACATGCTCAACTCAATGATATTTGGTATATTTATTTTAGAGCAACCAAGCACATGATAGGAAGAAAATATTATCTTAAACATCTTGGGTATTCAAGACATGTAGGAAAAGTTTCTCTTGGGAATGACACACACAATGAAATAAAAGGTACAAGTGATACAAAATTATGACTTGGATAACACAAATATAAAATAGTAAAATTCTTATATATTCTAGGACATACCAAAAATCTACTCTCCATAAATCAACTACTTGACCATTGAATTTGATAAACAATAAAGATGTAGGGTTTGCATAATTCATGATATAAGTAAAAATTATAATATTATAACATATGAAAAAAATATCGAACATAATTCAATGAATCATAATAAGTTACCATTAGTTGTAAACTCTAATATATTTACATCACTTTGGCATCAATGATATGGTCATCTATGTTATGGTCATATTATGAAACAAAATATGCCCAAATGTCTTCCATCCTTTGAAAATTCAACACAAATTTACCTTATTGCATAGCTAGGAATACAAATCAAGCTCTTTTTATGAGTATAAAATATTAGGCTAAGCCATCATTGATTTAATTTATACTAATTTGTGTAGAATGATGGATCCAAGTTATAATGGTACCAATTACTTTCAAATATTTGTTGATGATCATACTAGGAAAATATAGGAATATTTTTTAAAGACCAAAGATGAAGCTTTCTTCTAATTTTAGAAATTTAAGGCCAGGGTAGAAACTTCCATAGGAAGAAAGGTCCATGTCCTCTACTCAAACCAAGAGGGAATTTTGTTAGAAATGACTTATAAATATTTATGAAGGAACTTGGCATTAAGTGATATCTAAGAGTGGCCTGCTCACTATAGTAAAATTGTATTCCAAACTGTATAAACTTGATTGGCTAATAACTGTGAGTTCCTAGGGTAGATTTCTATTTCAACCTTCTATTTGCATGTGAGCTTGTAGGAAAACTAGCTCAGGTACCATTTTAAAATTTTGACTAAGTTCAAGAATCTATTGTGTGATGAAGGGTGTATTCATACAGACCACCTCAACAAGTAATTGTGTGTCTCTTTGTGGATTATAATGATTTTTGGCTCAAAGTCCCCTATGATGGCTTCTCCTATTGCCCTTTGAGGCTTCCTCTTTTTCTCCTATGAACACTTGTCTATTTGATTTTGTTTTTCTTCTTATTTGTTCTAAATAAGATATTTCATTTTTTATTAAGATGGTTGGGAGCATTTTTCCTAACTATAACCTTTTTGTAAAAGGTTATGGGAACCTTTAAAAACACCTTTTAGTAATAAAAAATATTATCATAGTATTTAAATCATAATACTTATGTATTTTAAATATATAATATTATTTATGTCCTCTTATATTATAATCTCTCAAATTTTATAATCATCATAATGATGTAATGTATTTATAATTATATTTTCCTTACAATACCATATCCTTTCTCCCTCACTATTCCATCCAAATATAAATACTTCTAAACATATAACCTCCCAAATCCCCAAATTTATTAGCTAATATTGTTAAAACTTGTTACATTTACACCACATAATTGTATGCCTCTTTCCTTCATATCTCTTTATACTTGTATTTTATTTTATTTCAATTTCTATGATACCTACTCCCATAATTTTAGACATACGTTTTATACTAGTATTTTAGTGGAAATGAACACTAGAGCTTATGATAGTATGTTATTATGTAGATGAATAATTATTATTGCATGGGTGGATTTTGTGTTATATAAAATTTTCTTATATATAAGATGAATTTGTATATATTCATGTTGGAAATATGTTAAATATTTTCTATATTATTTTGGTGGGGTTAGCACTAAAATGTACTAGACACTCTATACTTATACTCGTCAGGGTTTGGGTTCGAGGGTGGTAGACCTCCAAAAAGTAGAGGTTTGGGGGTGGTAAGCCTTGGCCAAAATTTTAGGGTTAGCATTTTTAAGTTATTTTTATATCCATGTAGTATTTTTTGGGTTGTTATATTTGAACCCATGTTTTTTATGTATGATATTATAAAATCCATGTATGTACCTTTGTTATATATATCACACATGTATTAGATTTTGGTGATACAAAGAAGAGGAACATTATTATATTGGAGACAATCAATTTTATACAATAAGAAGTCATTACTATGCTAGATTTTTTATCCATAAGGGTTTTCCTAAGATAAATACTATATTACATCTATATCTATTATCTTCTTATTTTGATTCTACATTTACTACTTTTCTAGTTTGAGTGTAACATGGCTCTTTATTTCTCTTCATTTGGTATTAGAACTGGTTTTTAGCTTTGTTTGAGGAGTAAAGGTTTCAAATCTATGATAAATTAATTCTTAAGTTGGATCCATATGCAGAAGGATCCAGGCAAAGGAGAAATATGCGAAGCACATGGGTAGAGATTGAAAAATTTAATGAATAAAATTTTGAGTTATGGAAACTCAAGATGGAGGATTTGTTGGTTGATAGATATCAGTGGATTGCGATCTTGGAAATAAAACCAATATTAACAATAGATGAGAATTAGCTTAAAATTGATATGAAGGCAATGAGATCTATCAATTTATGCTTATATAAGTTGGTATTATTGAATGTATTGATAGATACTATGACAACATTGTTATAGGAGAAGCTAAGAACTTTGTATGAGATAAAGTCACTGGTAAATAATCTCTTTTTCAAAATAAGTTGTATTCACTTCATATGAATGATGGTGACTCTATGGTTGAACCTCTAAATGTTTTTCATATTGTGGTAAGTCAAAAAACCTCTGTAGAAGTAAAAATAAATGAATAGGAAATGTGTATTACTTTAATTTATTCATTACCTGATTTATGGAATAACCTAGTTATGTCTATCACCAATACTACATCTACATTGAAAGTAGAGCATATAGTAGAAACTTTTGCTATCTAAAGAGATTATACTAAAATATTCTAAGGATTATAATCAAAAGGATGTCTTGGTTGTGAGAGGTCATTCGCAAGAAATAAGCAAGAAGAAATTAGGAGAAATAAAATCAAAATCTAGGGGTAAATTTTTTGCCCTAGAAAAATGAAAATGCCAGAAGTTTGGTAAATTAGGACATTATAAAAGATACTATAGATCTAAAAAGGATAATAATAATTGATCATCTAATGAAGGAACTTCTACAAAAATAAAGACCACAAATGAAAATTCAAGAGACTTTTTCTTAGTTGTAGCATGCTAAAGTGAATGCCATGAATCATGGTTGATTAACTCATGTGCTTTTCATATGACTCCTCATAGAGAGGGGTTCTATGAATATGAAAAATAAATAGAGGTAAAGTATTTTTGGGAGATAATTCAACATATAAAATAATAGGTTGAATATGAGTCCAGTTGAGGTTAAAATATGGAAAAATTAAAATCCTTCTTGATGTGTTGCATATTTCAGGTTTGGCAAGGAATTTGATATATATTAATGTGATATTTAATAAGGGTAGTTTCAAGATGGTTTATGGAGCCTTGGTGTTTCAAAGGAGATTTTGCATAGGAAATTTGTTCATACTTGAGGCTAGCACTAGAAGTATTAATTTTTATAACTCTTTACTTATAGAGGAAAATAATATGGTAGAAATGGCTTTGAGTATTCTTATAGTGAATACAATATTGTGGCATCAATGCATGGGGTATATTGGTGAGAAATACCTTCAAACATAAAAAATAAAAGGTATGGCTAAAGGAATTTTTGATTGCCCATTAAAATTTGATTTTTTTGAGTATTATATTTGGTAAAACAAACTAGAGTCAAGTTTCCTAGTAGGGCTACAAGGTCTGAAGGAATTCTACATCTAGTTCACAATGATGTGTTCAAACCTACAAAAGTACCATCATTAAGTAAATCTATCTATTTTATTACATTTATAGATGACTTCTTAATAAATAGCTGCGTATATTTTCTATGGAAAAAATATGAGGTTTTCAATAAATTTAAAGAGTTTAAGGCTCTTGTAGAAAATCAGATAGAGAAAAAGATAAAATGTTTTGATAAATGATAATGGTGGTGACTATTCCTCTAATGAATTTGAGCAGTTTTGCAAGGACTATGGAATAAAAAGGTAGAAAAAAACTTTGTATACTCCACAACATAATGGGGTTACAAAATGGATGAACATAAATTTTATGGGTAAGGCTAGAAGCATGCTAAGTGGTGTAGGATTAGAAAAGAGACTTTGGGTAGAAGTTGTGTTAACTTCTTCTTACATCATCAATAGATCTCCTACCTTAACTTTTGTGGATAAGACTCCACAAGAAGTATCAACTCGTAAGAAAAACTCTCTCAGTAATATAAGGGTATTTGGGTATGACACTTATATGTATATCCCAAAAGAGAAGGACTAAGATAGAGTATAAATCTAAAAAATGCATATTTTTGGGTTATAGTACTAGTTTTAAGGAATATAAGTTGTGGAACCCAAAAATACAAAAGGTTGTTTACAGTTGTAATGTGGTATTTAGAGAAACAAAAGGGGTTCCAAAAATAGGAAATGCAGCTAGGCAAAGAACCTGAAGTAGTTCAAGTAAAATTGGAACCAAAGAAAGAACCTATGGTAGAATATGATGCTACAAAAGAAGATGAACTACAAAGAGAATTTGAAGAGGAAAATTTAGAGGAAGAAGGTGAGGAGGAAGCTAAAGATGTAAAACCTAGAACTCCAATTTTAAGAAAATTATATCGAGTGAGAAGACTTCCAAATAGGTATAGCCCTTTAAAGTTTTGTTTTGCATTATTAATTACTAATGAAGAACCCAAGACTATAACGGAGGTACTTCACACAAGTGAGAATAAGTCTTGGAAAAGGGCTATGGAGGAAGAAATGGAGTCCCTAGATAAAAATAAGACTTGGAATTTGGTGATATTAGCTCCTAAAATAAAACCTATTGGTTTTAAGTGGTTATTCAAGAATAAGTATAATGTAGAAAAAAATTTGGAGAAGTACAAAGGTCTCCTAGTAGTATAAGAAATTTCTCAAGTTGAAGCAATTGAATTTGGTGAGATTTTTTCTCCGGTGGCTAAACTAACTTCAATTAGATTTTTTTTGGCTATTTTTGCTACTTTTTATCTTGAAATAGAACAAATGGATGTAAAGACAATTTTTTTACATGGTGAGCCTGATGAAGACATATATATGTCACAACTATAATACTTTAAGGTAAAAGGTAAGGATGACCTAGTATGCAACCTTAAAAATTCCCTTTATGGCTTGGAATAATCTCCAATAATGTGGAACAAAAAATTTGATAGGTTTGTTTTGACACTTGGGATTGAAAAAGGTGAACCAAATCAGTGTGTGTATTTCAAACAAGAATGTGAAATTGTTTTTATCATTGTTTTCTATGTGGATGATATGTTGTTAATTTGTAACAATAAGAAGATGATAAAGCTACTAAAATCTCAGTTATCTTTTGAATTTGACATAAAGGATTTGGGTGCTACAAAATTTATTTTGGGTATGGAAATAATAAGGGATCAAGCAAATAGAATGTTGTGGTTAAATCAAAGGAAATATGTTGATTTTATACTACAAATATTTTATATGCATGATTGTAAACCAGTAAGTAATTCATACATTATTGGTTAAAAGTTATCTATTGAACAATGTCATAAAAAAGATGAGGAAACTAAAAATATATCATCTTCCTTATGCTAGCATTGTTGGTAGTATGATTTTTGCAATAGTTTGTACCAGATCTAATATTACAAATGTAGTGGAAGTAGTCAGTAGATATATGTTCAATCCTCGAAAGTAACATTGGACTACTATGAAGAGGATCTTTAGATATTTATGTGGAACTTCAGATTATGCTATCTTAGCAAGAAAAATATGGAGATAATAATATTATAAATCTACAAGGTTTTACGGATATTGATTGGGTTGGAGATCTTGACAAGAGAAAATCCATAAGTGCTTATGTATTTAGACTATTTTGAGGGGTAGTAAGTTGTATGAGTAAAAAGTAATCAGTGGTTTTTATCCAAATAGAGGTAAATTACATTGGAGCAACTCATACATGTAAAGAAGTAGTTTGGCTATAAATATTATGTTTAATAGTTGGCCTTAAGTACAAGGTTGTGAGAATTAGCAGTGACACTCAGAGTGCAATATTTTTTCCAACAATCCTAGTTTTTATGATCGATCAAAATATATTGATGTCAAGTATCATTTTGTGAGAGATATGGTTGAAGGGAATCAGGTGATGTTGGAGAAATTTTATATAGATAATAATTTTATTGATTTTTTAATGAAGGTTGTACCCGCTGAAAACTTTTCTTGGTGTAGGAGATCTATGGGAATGGTTGCCCTTGATAATTCATGATGGTAGTTTTTGACCCCTATGGAAAGTATTAAAAAAGTGGGAGAATGTTGGAAATATGTTAAATATTTTCCATGTTATTCTAGTGAGGTTAAAAATAAAAGGCACTGGACACTTTGTACCTATTTTAGGGTTAGGGTTTTTAAGTTATTTTTAGACCCATATGGGATTTTTTTGGCTTACTATATTTGAACCCATGTTTTCTTACCCATGATATTATAAAATCCATACATGTGCCTTTGTTATATATATTTCACTTGCATTAGGGTTAAAGAAGAGGAACATTATTATATTAGAGATGATCAAGTTTATACAATAAGAAGACATTACTATGTTGGGTTTTTTACCTATAAGGTTTTCCTAGGATAAATATATTGTTATGTGTGTATATGTTATCTTCTTGTTTTGATTATGTACTAACTATTTTTCCAGTTTTAGTTTATCAGGCTCTTTATTTCTGTACAATTCAATACAAGTTTTATTTGTTTAATATGATTTTATGCAAATGTTAACCATGAAAATAAAGAAAAAAAATTCTAGTGTTGTGATTACATGCGATGAAGACTGACCAAGGGAAAAAACCATATTTTATGTAAACTTAATATCTTATGTCAATCATGTCATGAGGTCTAGTTAATATGTGATTATGAATGTGTTATGTGATTATATATATAGGGAAAATATTTATGTGAATATTTTTGTTAGGATCCCATCCTAACCCTTAATGTAATAATTTTCATGATATAATAATTCCTATAGAATGTAGGTAGTACCCATGATTAATATTTTGTAATGTTCTAAGTTTTAGCTTATGTAGTGCCTATGAAAAATGGCACCCTTTTTATGTAATACATGTTAAATAGGTTATGTAAGGTGGCCTTGTGCATGTAATTTGAGTGGCATTTTGCATGTAATTCGACTAGAACTATGCATGTAATTCGGGTGGCATTATGCATGTAATCCAGGTGGCATTTTGCATGTAAGCCAACCATGGAAGGGAACTCTTTAAATACCCGAGAAGACACCAATGTATTCATATTTTTTCAAGTTAATGAAGTGTTGAAGGAGGTTGCCCCCACGAAGAGGCCTGCGATTCTATCTTATTGTGATACTCTTTCTTTATGTAAATTTTTGTTATAATGTGTATTATGTTCTAAATATTAATGTGATATTTATATGAGTTTATTTTCAAGCAATTGTGTGAAAGTGTGTTTATTTGAGTTTAATTTATAGTAGGATCCTAACAAGTGGTATCAGAGCGCTTTCCAAGGCCAAGTTTTACTGCAACTAAGACTATTCTTACCAGTAATTCTATCTATTAGGTGTAGTTGTCCTATGTGTTTTTATTTCTATTTTTCCTTTATAAAGAAAAATCCAAAAAAATACAGTCATTTTTTTTGCAAAAAATCAAAAAATACCAAAAAAAAAGTTTTTAGTTGAGTAGGTAAAAACCCTTTGTCGGGGGTTTTAAAATATCACGAAGGATATGTCATTACTGGAAATATAGATATCCCATACAATGTATAGTGAAGTAAGGGGTTATCAAGCTTCAATACCTAGGCCTCAGATAGAACTTGCGCACGGACTTGAGCTCCCACGTATCTTCGGGTATATCGGGAGACCATCTAGGTTCAATAAAGTTTTAGCTATTAGGAATATTTTTGGCCTTATATTATCCATAGTCTATGGGACATAGCATCCTAGATGATTACCCTCCTGTATTGTCAGAAATACAAGTAGTGTGCTCAAGGGTATGTGTGGAATCGTCCTTGGGTAGTGACCTAAAATATTGGTACTAGCACTATTGTTCGTCACTGCGGTATAATAGAGGGCCTATGGGTGGTACATACTCCTTTGCCTAGAATTCCTTGGTTCTATTTGTAGACACCAAAATAGCACCAATCTGATTATGTGACTGCAAACATTGATCGCATTGACACACACAGCCCCAAGGGCAGCCCCCAGAGGTTAAACAGTGGTCCTAACCACTCTCACAATAGTTTTGGAAGGTCAGAGATAAATTTTGCACCTTCAAGAACTTTTCTCAATACTTTTTCCACCCAGGGACGAATAGCAGTATTCACTCCAGGGTGGGGCAAATAGCAGGTTTGACAGGCAAAAAGTCAAATCTTGATAAATGGTAGCTCAGGTCCACCATTTAACGCTTCCTTCATCGCATGGGAGTGTGGGTGAGTGTTTTCAAGCATTAGAGGCAGTTAAAAGGGTAGTCATGAAGTCCCTAATGAGGGAGGAATCTCCTTCCCCCTAGGAAGGCATGATTGCCAAGTGGCGCCTCTGCATGCCCAATTCAAGAGACCTCCAGGTCTATAAATTGGTGAGTTTCCTCACCTAAAAATAGACAGAGAAGGAGAATTTTGAAGCAATGAAGTTTTGTCAATTTACTTTCACACCCACACCCTTTTGAGTTGTGCCTTTCACATCCTTGATCTCTTTTGGAAAGGAGGTCATAGGGTGGTTATTGGAAGCGCAAATTTAGAACCAAAACCCAAAATTTGGCTACAATATCCCACCAAATTTGTCGAAAATACTCCATAAGAGGTTTTGGACCCATCCCAAGTGGATTGGTGCCAAAATCGGGCCCCCAAACGATGGGTGGCCTACCCCCGGGCGCCCCCCAAACTGCTACAGTCCTAATCGCCCCACCTTAGAGCGATTGGAAATCTATGGCAAATCTATTTTCTATTATTCTTGCATTTAATTCTATGCTTCTTAGATAGGTTGCCATTTAAATTTCACCTTGTTTTGAACAATTTTGATCATGTTTCTATATTCGTTCGCCTTTACTAACTTGCAGGTAACCCTCATAAAATTCCCATTAATGGAGGCCTTATTTGGGAAATATGACCATCTGGGTCTTTCCAAAACACCCCAAATTAGCTAATTCCAACTTTGCAGGTGATTGGGATCTCCCCAGATGTGACATTTGGGACAGTGCCTTTCGACATTTTTGTTGCAGGTCTATTCGTCCCGCCCCGAAGTGAATTCAAATCTGTGAGGAATTTCCTGACTGTTCTATTTGTAGTGTTTCATTTGTGAGGCCTTGATGCCCCTATCAAATTTTTAGATCATTTTGATATATGTTAGTTATCATTTTATTTACATCTTGCATGCACTAATCGAAGGCGAGGGGATTACATGTTTTATTTCATCCACAGGAGCTACTAATTGTTTCTTGTTTATTTGAATGTAGGATCTGGATGTTAGAGGATCAAAAAATATTCAAGACTCATCAACGCAAGTGGCAGCGATGTTTGGTCCGCCCACTTTACATGTGGGCACGTGGAAGAAGGAATGGCATCCATGGATGTAACAAGAACGTATATTTAACGCTCCTAGCCCTTGGAAGGGGAGGAGGCACATTGTAACTGAGTTCTGAAACATATCAATAAAAATTTATGTCTTCCTTATTAGTTTTTGCTTCATTTCAATTCGTTCATGCTTTCCCTCTCTTTATGCACTTTCAATTCATAGGTTTTAGCGCTAAGTTTAGTTCAGTTTGCTTTCGTATCCTTTTTGCTTTCGTATCCTTGTGCTTTTAGTGACGATCACGGTGGGACCCTTGTCCTCTATTTATAATATCATAAATCTGATCAAAATTTGATTGTTTTTGCTTACAGGTACCAATTTTTCAAATGTTGGACTTCTATTCGTTCCAGCCTGAGGTGGATACAGAGCTGGAATTCATCTTACCCAGGGACGAATGGGAATATGCCCCACCCTATGATGAATACAGTCCTATAATTTGTTCTCCCCTGGGAAAAATATCTATCTGTGCAGTCTCAAGAAAGAAACTCAGAACCAACAAATTTGGGCAGAGAAGAGGTAAGGGTCCTGAACTCTTTCTGTCATTTTTTGTTTTTCATTTTCTATTTTTCTGGTTTTTTTGCATGTTTAAGAAATTTGTATTGTATTTTTATTTTCTTTCATGCAAAACAAAAATAACCGCACACATCACATGGCAACATAAACACCAAGGAGTTGGTCGTAAAACCCCAGCCCTTGATCAAGACCAACGGTGGATTTCATCACCACCTTGGCTTGAATTCTGCATTCATAAACCCTGATCGCTACTGTTGCTAGATGTAAATCCTGAAGAAAGTTGACCAAGTGTAGCTGGGGTGATTCCCAACACATGAGGATAAGTCTTCTATGGTAGGTGTCAAAAACAGGGTGATTCCCCTTCCGTACCACCTATGTTCCACGTACCATATGCTCTCACGTACCTATAGCTTCCCTCACATAAGGGTGGGTGTATAGAGAGGTTGGTATATCAGCATGGCAATGGTATATCGAAGGGGCGACCATTTTTGGGAGTCATAAGAGCCATCATATTGCATTTAAATGTCCTTTACAAAAGAGTTCAAAACAAAATCAAAAGACATTAAACCAGGTTTTAAGGCACACCTTTAATATTTAAACGAGATAATAATTTCTTTGCGTGTGTGATATTTTTTATTTAGTGTAGCATAAAAATAATATAAATAAATAAAAATATACGCATCTAGTAGCAAAAACACCACCATGGTGTACACCCATAGCCAAGCCCAATGAAGGGCGAAAGCTACGAAGAGTGTACAAGGGGGAACAAGTTGCCTCTGCTATAGCCCCAAGGACTTGGTCATACCCTCTTGGCGGCCTGACCCACAAGAGATTCCACATCATTCCATTTCAGAATGGGACTATAGAGGCACCCCTTTGAGGGACACGTTCGTTCATCATAGCCCCTTTCAGGAGGATTCCTTACACGTGGCACTCAACATAGACAATAATGCTCCCTTAGAAGCTCTATATGAGTGGCAACCACACGATGAAGCACTAGAGTAGCATAGGGTCCATGAGGAGAGGCCACATGATTATGGCATCCCTCATTTACCCCCCATAACTGTTAGGAACAAAAAGCAAAATCTAGAGCACAAGGCTCTTCAAGCAGGGTGAGCCAAATCTGCCTGCCCCTTTCACATAAATGAAATGGAGCACAAGGAATACCATTACATTCCTCAAGAGCAATACATAGCACAGGAGCAATGCGCCTCCCCACCTGCTATCTACGAAAACCACATTTTGAGGTCAGAGCCTCGAGTGAATATCGCCCACCTCGATAGAGGGAAGCGTCCTATAGAGATCTTGGATCACCACGACCAGGATAAATACGTAGGAGAGGAATCTAGGCCTCCTAGACTCAATATGGTAGAACAGATTGACCTAGAAGTCACCATACATGCCACCCACCAAGCGCATATTACATAGCTTGAGCAAGACCAACAACAGTTAGAGCATCTATACCGCCTTAGCAAAGAGCGCATCTAGAGCCAAACAGATGAGCTACTCCATAACACAGTTCCTGAGAGAGTTCCAACCCCTCGCACCCAAAGGGCAGAACCATATGAAATGCGCAACCCCTTGGTATGAGAAAAGTCCCCACGACCTTACCAAGCGCTGCCTCCAAGACCTCATAGACCTGAGCAGGAGACCACTCCGAGGAACAATGATGGGCTCCCTCTGTGGGGACCCACCCATGGTCATAGGTCTCGCCCAGACACTCCTCAAGAATCCTATGAGGAGTATGTACAAGAATAAGAGTGGGCCAAAATGCCCTATCAAGGCGAAGGGGCTGCTATCTGGCCACCCCTCCATAGGCCTCAAGCTTCCCACAACCCACAATGAGAGAAAACTAAATAGGAAGAGATTAAATCTTCCGATGCATATAAAGCACTACTAGAGCATTTGGAGTATGTGGAAACCAAGACCTCTGGGCCCCAAAATGCCATGTTATGCCAACTCCATAGTCATCCTGTGCATCCGTTAGTGCCTACACCCCCTTATCCCAAACACTTTAAGCTACCTCAATTGGCAATCTTTAGAGGTGAGGAGGATGCCCAAGAGCGTGTGACTAGATTCTTGAGCCAATGCTTTGGCATTCAGGATAATTATTCTTTGTTGTTGAGAACATTCATCACCACATTCGTAGGACCTATCTTGGACTGGTTTAATCAATTACCAAGGCATAGCATTAGCAACTTGGATCAACTAGTGGATGTGTTCCTCGAACGCTTCGCCTTCAACACCAAGAAGAAGGAATCATTAAGCGACTTAGCTAGCCTCAGGTAGTATGAGGAAGAAACCATGGTAGCCTATGGTAATCGATGGAGGACTCTACTTTCTAAGCTACCCTACCTCCCTCCTATGTTCGACCTCACACAAATGTTCTCAAAAAGCTATTTGAGATCGATCTCGGTGCTATTGCAGTTGCAGCAATATGCCACCTTAGAAGAAGATCTGACATAATCTAGAATCATTTAAGAGATCAAGATTTAGGATGGTGAGATAGCCAAACCAAAGAAGAAATATTGGTCTAAGAACACCAAAACAGGGACCATGCAACAGAAACCCACTATGGTTAATCAGGTAGCTATCAACATCCCTAAGCCTGTGCAAGCAACATAGCCCCAAAAGGCTAACTATCAGGCGGTGCCTCTTAATAGCTATGACCAAGAAAATCATATGCAAGAACAAAATCAGCAGTGTCACCCTCGATGACAATTCACACCTTACATAGAGTCCAGATACTCCCTGTTTGACCGCTTATCAATGGCAAACTTGATCAACCTACTCGAGATTTAGTCCTTAGATCCTAATGCACCAAAACCTAAGGGCTAAAGGGAGGATTTGTACTGTAGGTTCCATATGTAGAAGAGACATGACCTTAACGCATGTTGGAAGTTTAAGGGCTTGGTGCAAGAACTAATTGATAACAAGACATTAGAGGTGGATAATCCCATGGCACCAAGAAACCAACAAATGGAGGTCTTTAAGGACCCCTTGCCTTCCCATGATGCATAGGCAAATACCCTACAAGTCAATGAGGTCACACAAAATTGTCCCATGTAGGGGTATGTAGGGATGATCAGTATAGTGACTCGGAACAGGAGGTATCCGAGTGTAGCCGCCCCCGCGGCAACTACAGGTGAGGTGCCAACAACGATCCAACCACAATAGCACCTTACACAACCTCCTATGCCTATAACTATGACCACAATTTGGACCAAGCTCACTTAGAGCTTGCGGACCACGTCAGCTAGGCTCTCCATATACGATCTCATACAATAATCAACACCCCATCCGGAGGCTCTAATGGAGACATTGAAAGCCATCGATTTGCAGCCCCACGAAGCAAATTCTTTCAACAACTTTGTTGGACATGTCAAATGATGCATTGAGCTCGTTATCACTTTTTGAGAAGATGAAGTGAAATCAGTGGCTAATGATATGGCGAATCCACCCCTGCACGTTATCGTGTGGGTCAATGGGATTTTGTATAAGAGGGTGTTGGTAGACACTGGCTCATCCAACAATATCATCACAATAGCGGCATTGAAACATCTGAAGTTTCCAGCATCTCACATCATGGCTTCCACCTACACTCTACGAGCATTCAATGATGTGATATGCTCAAAATTTGGCACAATTGTCCTACCCATCCAAGTGGGACAAAATACTATACCTAAATTGTGCCATATTTTGAAAGGTGAGATGGCCTATAACATATTTCTGGGTCGGCCATGGATCAGGGACATGAAGTGTGTCCCTTAGATAGCTCATCAGTGTTTTAAGTATAAATTTGAAGGGGAGGTGCATGTAGTCCCGGCGGACTTAAAACCCTTCAAGTATTGCAATGCGGTGCAACTAATGCTGTAATCGACCCTTCCATCAACGCATTTGGATTTTCTGTTGAATCCATCTAGACAGGTTTCGATTCCACAGACATCCCCATTGACAAGTCCATAAAAACCACAGTCGGGTCCATCTTCATCGTTTGATCCTTCATCGATGATGGCACCTATGGTGGCAACATAGAAGGACAAAGGGAAGAAACCCCTAGAAGAGGCACCACCATTAGTATCAACTATCTCTACTAGGGAGATGCCTAGCATAATGGAATTCAAGGCTCCTAGTTCACCCGACATGGAGTGGACTCCAGAGGAACTTTTGTTCCCTCCCCCTCAATCGCCAACAATCACCATTGAAATGGCCAATACGGGCCTGGGGGAGTATCTGGTGCAAAATATTGTAGCAACACCCACACTAGAGTCCATGCAGGACATGGGGAGACCTCACCTCCCCATCGATACTATTGTTCCTCTACGCTACCCGCTGAACCAAACAAACTTTGTGTATGGGGGCCTTGATCATGGTATTGAACCATGCATGCAAGATGATGAATATGAAGAGCCCTTTGCAGAAGATGTCAACTATTTGTCTAACCCAGAATTCACGTTGAGATACCTTGGCAAATGCAATTGGCATGGATATGGGTTAGGCAGATATGAGCAAGGAGTGCATGTTCTTTGCCAACCAAGATACCAAATTCCATACGACAAGTCAGGAGTAGGGTTCAACCACCCCCTTCCCTTGGACATCTTGGTAGGGAACATGCAAGGCCTAGGGATAGGAAAAAAGGGGGGATTGGCATTAGATCCATATGCCAACACTAACATGACATATACACTAGAATATTATCTCCCATTGATGACAACCAACCTTGTTGACCTCAAAAACCCTTTCCCTTCACTCGAAAGAGGATAAAGTTCAAAAACACACCTACAAGAGAGGTGTATACAAGGTCAAGAAGGATATTTCGAGGATGAATCGAAATATGAGGTAGCACCATGGGATACCTTCGAATTAGATAGCAATCACTCACAAGTGGTCCCCATGGATGATTATCAAGAAAGCCTCTTGGCAATGTTCCCTTTGGCAGCTCCCATTGAGCAAGTGCCACCACAAGGCAATCAGGCCCCATCGCAGAGAGCGAAACAACCCCAGTGGGGCCAGATCAATTTGCTCGAGCAAGACAAGCCTCTAATGTTGCAAATAGTTGTTGGAGCCAATGAAGGCCTTTGGATCTCTGATAGTTATTACGAAGATGAAACTGAGATGGCCTATCTAAATCATATGTGACAGCAAAAATACCCCTTAGAGATTAATGACATATTTGAATAGCTGAACATAGTGCCAGGGCATAAGTGGTACGTAGACCCAGCATGGTGGGAACAAGTGTTGAATCTACCACTTTGGGCATACGAAGAATACCTTCCACCCAGATACCCTATAGCGACATCAGTGCCGAGGGTAGACCCTATCTTCCTATCCACACATAGGGCCGATCCATTCCTGCTAATACCTCCAAATCTAGATTCGAAGCATAGAGAACATCTAGAATGTTTGATTCATCACACCCACGATAATGGAGACCAAAATCATTTCATCAACATGATCTCCATTGACTTAATCACCCCCATCCACAACCCAACCAATCCAGCATAGTCATTGTATCTAGACATAGATGCCATAGACTGAGATCACGTCAATTCACCCCCATCCCCATTAGAGTACTAGCCTTTCGGTTAGATGCTTCATCTCACCCGAGGGCCAAATTAGGATATTATCCATGCTAAAGAGTAACCCGAGGTTCCCAAAGTAGATTTAAACTTAGCAAATGATATCCATTTGATCCCAACTCCACACCAGTTGGAGGATGGATCCCACATGTTGGTCGAGGAGATGTCTGATGTAGACATCAGCTCAGATCCAATGAATCCATAGATTATCAATCTGGGGGTGAGCTTATCCCCCGAAGAACAAGCCGACTACATTACCCTTCTCAAAGAGAAGAAGGAGGTTTTTGCATGGTCCTACAGAGACATGCCAGGGCTAGATCCATAGCTAGTCACACATAATCTAACGCTTGATCTGAAATTCAAGCCAATTAAGCAAAAACTATGCAAGATGCACCCAAAAGTGGACCTAATGGTCAAATATGAATTGCAAAAGTTGTTGGATGCACAATTTGTCATCTACGTGGATTACCCACCATGGTTGTCCAACATGGTGCCCGTCAAGAAGCCTGACAGGAGGATTCACATATGCACTGATTTTTGAGATCTAAACAAAGCGAGTCCTAAGGATGATTTTCCCTTATCGAGCATCGAGGCATTGGTAGACACTACAATAGGACATGAAATGCTTTCCCTCATAGATGGTTTCTCGGGATACAATCATATTCGTATCAATCCTGACGACCAACTAAAAATGGCGTTCACAATGCCTTGGGGGACATTTTATTATAAGGTCATGCCCTTTGGCCTTAAAAATGCTGGCAACACCTACCAACATGCCATGAGATACATATTCCATGATTACATGCATAAAACTTTGGAAGATTACATGGATGATTTGTTGGCCAAATCTCTTTTGCAACCAGATCATCTCAATAACTTAAGCAAGATCCTCGATTGCCTCATGGAACATAAAGTCAAACTGAATCCCAAGAAGTGCATATTTGGCATCACATCTGGAAAACTCTTGGGTTTCATAGTCTCAAAGCAAGGCATCGAGGTGGACCCAAACAAATTCAAGGAAATCCTTGAAATGCTTCCCCCAACTACCATCAGCAGCTCAAAAGTTTGTATGGAAAGGTCACGTCAATCAAGCGCTTCATAGAGCAACTCTATGACAAGTGCTGACCCATGAACAAATTATATCATAAAGGAGTAGCATTTCACTGGGATTACGAGTGCCAGTAAGCCTTTGATGATATTAAGCAATACTTGGCTTCACCACCAGTATTGGCACCACCTAGACCAAGAGTGCCATTCTACTTATACATCTCAGCTACTGAGGTGGCACTGGGTGCCATGCTAGCCCAAAAAAATGAACTTCATAAAGAATAGACTACTTACTATCTTAGCTGCACCCTGGTCAGTTATGAACTTAACTATGCATACGTTGAGAAACTCTGCTTGGCAGTGGTTTTTGCTACCAAAAAGCTACACCACTACATGTTGAGTAACACTACGTATGTTGTGTCTAAGGAGAATTAATTGCGGTACATGATGAATCATACTTATCATAGTAGCCACACAACGAAATGGATCATGTTATTTATGGAGTTTGACATAGAGTTTATTGGACATAAATCCATCAACGAACAAGTCATAGATGATAAAATAGCAGAGGCTCCTCTTGAATATGATCAGCCTCTGGTCATAGAACTACCCGATGATGGGGTCTTCCATGTCTCAGAATCCCCAGATTCTGATGAGCCTGAGTCCCAGGCTAACATAACCCTATTTTTAGATGGTTCTAAATGTGAGAAAGGGGGTGGCATGGGAATTGTATTCTTTACACCATAGGAGGCTCCAATGCCTCTGTCATTTAAATTATACTTCCTGTGCACCAACAATAATGCCGAATATGAAGCCTTGCTCATAGGTCTTTAGACAACAATCACCATGGACATCAAATGATTGAACATCTTTGGTGATTCACTGTTAATTGTCAACCAAGTTGAAGGGGTATTCCAATGTAAATGCCCAGTTCTACAGGCCTAAAAAGCCCTTGTGGAAAAATTCCTAGCAAAGCTTTAATGATACGACATCGAGGCACTCCCTCGGTCATCGAATCATTTTGCAGACACTATGGCATCCTTGGGGTCACTCATATCGCAAGACATTTCTGGTGATATGACAACCATTCAAGTCAAAACACTATCGTAATCCATGATGGAGCGTGCAAGCTCTGACTTAATGCCAGGAATCCACATGATCTAGATTGAACCACATCAGTATAGGTTTGATCGAATCCACGATCATCTGAATCATGCCAACTAGGGGTCCTTATTCTCCCCTACTTATCTTAATAGGAACACAACACTATTCTTACAAGTTATTTCCTGCTCAGATTTTGCTAGGGATGAACTTCAAGAGGGATTTGTTGTTCATACCACCGAGGATTCTGATCAGTAGGATTGGTATTCACCCATAAGGGACTACCTCAAGTTAGGTAACCTCCCATTTGGATTGATGCATGCCAAGAAATAAGCATTCAATAAGAAAGAGGTAAAGTATGTCTTGTTAGGAGATATTTTGTTCTATCATAGCTACAAAGGGATCCTCCTTCATTGCTTGGACCAACAGGAGTCCACTTGGGCAATCGCCCAAGCACACGATGGTACGTGCGGTGGCCACTTCAATGGTATGGCCATCGTAAAGCACATTCTCTACATGGGCTATTATTGGCCACCTTTAGAGTGAGATTTTTGCGCATATGTAAGGAAGTGTGTGAAATGTCAACACCATTCTAATTTGACACACTTACCTTCCCAGGCCTTGTAGCCGATCCAATCGGCTTGGCCATTTTCACAATGGGGCCTAGACCTAATTGGTAATATCTCCCCTACGTCGTTAGGTCATCACACGTTTATTATAATGGCCACAAAGTACTTAACCAAATGGGTGGAAGTAGTTTCGCTTATCTCTACGACTAGAACCCGCATTGTGGAGTTTATTTTACATAACATAATATGTCATTTTGGTATTCCATCCAAAATAATCTCGGATAATGGGATGTCATTCAAGAACAAATATGTGCGTGCTTTGACCACAAAGTACAAAATTCAGCACAATTTTTTGACACCCTATTATCCGTAGGCAAATGGGCAAGCAGAGGCACCAAACAAAATGCTAGTTGCCATCCTCAAAAAGATAGTCGTAGACATTCATAAGGATTGGCACTTTCAAATCCCACTTGCCCTATGGGATTATCACACTAGCATTCGGATGCCCACTAGGGCAACTCCGTTTTGGCCTTTAAATAGGCAGTTTAATCTTGTAATCATTCTTCCCTGGGATGAGCGCTCGTCCCACCTAGGAACGAATACAGGGCAAAAATTTCAAAAACATCAAAAAATGAACAAAATGACCCAAAAACAAACAATAAACTTGTCCGATGAAAGTTATTTTGCACTTGACATTCCGAGCATGCAAAACAAACGTCGGGTTCACAAATCGTCACTATCCTATTCCCTAAGAAGGCTACCATAGCCGGACCTCTCCACGGGAAGATGGATTGTTGAGAATTTCATCCCCAAATGGTGTTACCACAAAGGGTTAACACCCACCAAAAAGGACTAAATGTCAGGAAACTACACACATGTTCAACGATAAGCATCTGAAGGCACCCTTACCTAAGTCATCTTGGGTCAACCGACTCATTGTTTTTCTCATGTTGGTCATTCCCTCATCGATTCGTCGCTTGAGGGGGTAGTCACACTTAGTCACCAATCAACAAATACACACCCAATCATGGAAATGGCATGCATTCAAATAATCATTGACAAAGACAATTACGCCCTTTCTTGGGGCAGCAAACAAGCAATAATCACAAGCTGATCAATCACTTAGCATTCATGAATCATGAACTCAAGGTTCCCATACACAAAATGTTGTGCTCGTTGCCTATTCATGACTGATCAATGTCCAAGATCAAGTAACACCTCACCGAAAAAGGTTAACACTTGAATTAAGTTCCTTCGCTCGTCAGAAACAAGGATTCAAGAATGCATGCCCTTTCCATACTTGGGGCGTCAAAAGTTGGTTAGGTTACTGAAAAACCCTAATCATTAGTGCTTTGGTTATCTATTTTTGCTCGGTGCTATGCCTTGCACAACACATCCCAAAAAGGGGCATCTGTAGACACCAAAATAGTACCAATTTGATTATGTGACTGCAAACACTTATCGCATTAACAAACACAGCCCCAAGGGCAGCCCCCAGAGGTTAAACAGTGGTCCTAACCACTCTCATAGCATTTTTGGAAGGTCAGAGATCAATTTGGCACCTTAAGGCACTTTGCTCAATACACGTTCCACCCAGGGACGATTTAAAAGTAGGATTCACCCCACCTAGGGACGAATAGCAGTATTCTCTCTAGGGTGGGGCAAATAGCAGGTTTGACGGGAAAAATTCAAATCTTGATAAATGGCAGCTTAGATCCACCACTTAACGCTTCCTTCATCACATGGTAGTGTGGGTGAGCGTTTTTGAGTGTTAGAGGCAGTTACAAAGGCAGTCATGAAGTCCCTAATCAGGGAGGAATCTCCTTCCCCCTGGGAAGGCATGATTGCCAAGTGGCACCTCTGCATGCCCAATTCAAGAGATCTCCAGGTCTATAAATTGGTGAGTTTCCTCACCAATTAATAGATAAAGAAGGAGCATTTTAAAGCAACGAAGTGCTACCATTTTACTTTCACACCCACACCCTTTTGAGTTGCGCCTTTCACATCCTTGATCCCTTTTGGAGAGGAGGTCATAGGGTGGTTATGGGAAGCGCAAATTTGAAACCAAGACCTGAAATTTGGCCACAATATCCCACAAAATTTGTAGACAATACCCCATAAGAGGTTTTGGACCCATCCCAAGTGGATTGGTGCAAAATCGAGCCCCCAAACGATGGGCGGCCTGCCCCCAGGTGCCCCCCACACTGCTACAGTCCTAATCGCCCCACATCGGAGTGATTGGAAATATGTGGTAGATCTCTTTTTTGTTATTCTTGCATTTAATTCTATGCTACTTAGATAGGTCACCATTTAAATTTCTCCTTGTTTTGAACAATTTTGATCATGTTTCTATCTTCGTTTGCCTTTACTAACTTGCAGGTAGCCCCCATAAAATTCTCATTAATGGAGGCCTGATTGGGGAAATATGACCATCTGGGTCTTCCCAAAACACCCCCAATTAGCTAATTCCAACTTTGCAAGTGATTGGAACCTCCCCAGATGTGACATTTGGGACAGTGCCTTTCGACATTTTTGTTGCAGGTCTATTCATCCCGCCCCGAAGCAAATTCAAATCTATGAGGAATTTCTTGATTGTTCTATTTGCAGTGTTTCCTTTGTGAGGTCTTGATGCCCCTGTAAAATTTTCATATCAGTTGGATATATGTTAGTTATCGTTTTATTTACATCTTGCATGCACTAATCGAAGGCGGGGGGATTACATGTTTTATTTCATCCACAAGTGCTATTGACTATTTCTGGTTTCTTTTAATGTAGGATCTAGACATTAAAGGAGCAGAAAAGAGTCAAGACTCATCAACGCAATTGGTTGCAATGTTTGGTCCACCCACTTTACATGTGGGCACGCAAAAGAAGGAATGGCATCCATGGATGTAACAAGAACGTATATTTAACGCTCTTAGCCCTTGGAAGGCGAGGAGGTGCATTGTAACCGAGTTCTGAAACATATCAATAAAAATGGTTGTCTTTCTTATTGGTTTTTGTTTTGTTTTGATTCGTTCATGCTTTCCCTCTCTTCATGCACTTTCAATTCATAGAATTTAGCGCTAAGTTTAGTTTGGTTTGCATCGCACTTAGAGTTTCCTTTTTTCTTTCGTATCCTCGTGCTTTCAGTGGCGATCATGGTGGGACCCTTGTCCTCTATTTCTAAGATTATAAATCTGATCAAAATTTGATTTTTTTTGCTTACAGGTACCAAGTTTTCAAACGTTGGACTTCTGTTCGTTCTAGCCTGAGGGGGATACAAAGCTGGAATTCATCTTACCTAGGGACGAATGGGCATCTGCCCCACCCTGTGACAAATATAGTCCTGTAATTCGTTCTCCATCGAGATGAATATTTGTCTGTATAGAAACTCAGAACTAGCAGATTTGGGCAGAGAAGAGGTAAGGGTCCTGAACTCTTTTTGTCATTTTCTGTTGTTCATTTTCTATTTTTCTGGTTATTTTGCAT
Source organism: Wollemia nobilis (assembly GCA_028583015.1). Lineage (NCBI taxonomy): Eukaryota > Viridiplantae > Streptophyta > Pinopsida > Araucariales > Araucariaceae > Wollemia > Wollemia nobilis. Next base: position 6,891,683 of record JAQPPZ010016915.1, on the reverse strand, counting down.
GTTTAAGAAAGTTGTACTATATGTTTATTTTCTTTCATGCAAAATAAAAATAACCCCACACATCATGTGGCAACATAAACACCAAGGAGCTGGTCATAAAACCCCAGCCCTTGATCAAGACCAACGGTGGATTTCATCACCACCTTGGCTTGAATTCTGCATTCATAAACCCTGATCTCTATTATTGCTAGATGTAAATCCTGACGAAAGTTGACCAAGTGTAGCTGGGGTGATTCCCATCACATGAGGATAAGTCTTCTATGGTAGGTGTCAAAAATAGGGTGATTCCCCTTCCGTACCACCTATGTTCCACGTACCATCTGCTCTCACGTACCTATAGCTTCCCTCACGTAAGGGCGGGTATATAGAGAGGTTGGTATATCAGCCTGGCAATGGTATATCGAAGGGGCGACCATTTTTGGGAGTCATAAGAGCCATCATATTGCATTTAAACATCCTTTACAAAAGAGTTCAAAACAAAATCAAAACACATTAAACCAGGTTTTAAGGCACACCTTTAATATTTAAACGAGATAATCATTGCTTTGCATGTGTGATATTTTCTATTTAGTGTAGCATAAAAATCATAAAAAGAAATAAATATCTATGCATCTGGTAGCAAAAACACCACCATGGTGTACACCCGTAGCCAATCCCAATCAAGGGTGGAATCTACGAAGAGTGTACAAGGGGGCACAAGTCACCTCCACTATAGCCCTAACGACTTGGTCATACCGCCTTGGTGGCCTAACCTATAAGAGAGTCCACATCGTTCCATTTCAGAATGGGACTATAGAGGCACCCCTTTGAGGGACATGCCTATTCGTCATAGCCCCTTTTAGGAGGAGTCCTTACATGTGGCACTCAACATAGACAAGAAGTCTCCCTTAAAATCTTGATATGAGTGGCCACCATGCGATGAAGTGCTAGAGCAGCATAGGGTCCATGAGGAGAGGCCACATGATTATGGCATCCCTCCTTTACCCCCCATCACTGTTAGGAACAAAAAGCCAAATCTAGAGCACAAGGCTCTTCAAGCAGGGTGAGCCAACTCTACCCGCCCCTTTCACATATATGAAAGGGAGCACGAGGAAGACCATTACATTCCTCAAGAGAAATACACAGTGTGGGATCAATGCACCTTCACACTTGCTATCTACAAAAAACACCTTTCGATGTCGGATCCTCGAGTGAATGTCGCCCACCTCGACATAGGGAAGTTGCCTATAGAGATCTTGGATCACCACGATCGATACAAATACATAGGAGATTCATCTAGGCCTCCTAGACTCAAGATGGCAAAATAGATCGACCTGGAAGTCGCCAGACATGCCGCTCACCAAGCGCAGATTATGCAGCTTGAGTAAGACCAACAACAGTTAGAGCATCTATACCACCTTAGAAAAGAGCACATTCGAATCCAAACATATGAGCTGCTCCATAACATGGTGCCTGAGAGGGTTCCAACCCCTCGTACCCAAAGGGCAGAACCATATAAGAGGCACAACCCCTTGGTACGAGACACGTCCCCACGACCTTACCAAGCGCTGCCTCCAAGACCTCCTAGACCTGAGTGAGAGACCACTCCCAGGAACAATGATGGGCTCCCTTCGTGGGGACCCACCAATGGTCATAGGTCTCACCCAGACACTCCTCAAGAAGCCTATGAGGAGTATGGACAAGAAGAAGAGTGGGCCGAATCGCCCTATCAAGGCAGAGGGGCTGCTATCCGGCCACCCCTCCATAGGCCTCAAGCTTCCCACAACCCACAATGGGAGAAAACTAAAGAGGAAGACATTAAATATTTCGATGCATATAAAGCACTACTAGAGCATTTGGAGTCTATGGAAACCAATACCTCTGGGCCCCAAAATCCCATATTATGCCAACTTCGTAGTCATCCTGTGCATCTGTCAGTGCCTACACCCCCTTATCCTAAACACTTTAAGCTACCTCAGTTGGCAATCTTTAGAGGTGAGGAGGATGCCTAAGAGCATGTGACTAGATTCCTAATCCAATGCTTTGGCATTCAGGATAATGATGGTTTTTTGTTGAGAACACTCATCACCATGTTTGTAGGCCCTACCTCGGATTGGTTTACTCAATTACCAAAGCATAGCATTAGAAACTTGGATCAGCTAGTGGATGCGTTCCTCGAATGCTTTGCCTTCAACACCAAGAAGAAGGCATCACTAAGTGACTTAGCTAGCCTCAGGCAGTATGAGGAAGAAACCATGGCAGCCTATGGGAATCGATGGAGGACTCTGCTTTCTAAGCTACCCTACCTCCCTCCTATGTACGACCTCACACAAATGTTCTCAAAAAGCTGTTTGAGATCAATATTGGTGTTATTGCAGCTGCAACAATATGCCACCTTAGAAGAAGCTTTGGCACAAGCCAGAATCATTGAAGAGATCAAGATTCAGGATGGCAAGATAGCCAAACCGAAGAAGAAAGAATGGTCTAAGAACACCAAAATAGGGACCATGCAACGAAAACCCACTATGGTTAATCAGGTAGTTGTCAATGTCCCTAAGCCTGTACAAGCAACACAGCACCAAAAGGCTAACTATCAGGCGGTGCCTCTTAACAGCTATGACCGAGAAAATCATAGGCAAGAACAAAATCAGCAGCGTCACCCTTGGTGATAATTCACACCTTACACAGAGTCCAGAGACTCCCTATTTGACTGCTTATTTGTGGCAAACTTGATCAACCTACCCGATATTCAGCCCTTAGATCCCAACATGCCAAAACCTAAGGGCTACAGGGAGGATTTGTACTGTAGGTTCCATAGGTGGAAGGGACATGACCTTAACACCTATTGGAAGTTTAAGGGCTTGGTGCAAGACCTAATTGATAACAAGACATTAGCAGTGGATAATCCCATGGCACCAAGCAAAAAACAAATGGAGGTCTTTAAGGACCCCTTGCCTGCCCATGACGTACATGCAAAGACCCTACAAATCAACGAGGTCACACAGAACTGTCCCATGCAGGGGTATGTAGGGATGATCAGTATAGTGACTCAAAACAGGAGGTATCCGAGTGTAGCTGCCCCCACAACAACTACAGGTGAGGTGCCAACAATGACACAACTACAATAGCACCTTACACAACCTCCTTTGCCTAGACCTACGACCACAATTTGGACCAAGCTCACTCATAGCTTACGGACCACGTCAGCTAGGCTCTCCATATACGATCTCATACAACAATCAACACCCCATCGGGAGGCTCTAATGGAGATATTTAAAGCCATTGAGTTGTAGCCCCATGAAGCAAATTCTTTCAACAACTTTGTGGGACATATCAAACGATGCACTGAGCCCGTTATCACTTTTCAAGAAGACAAAGTGAAATCAGTGACTAATGATATGGTGGATCCACCCCTACACATTATCGTGTGGGTCAAAGGGATTCTGTATAATAGGGTGTTGGTAGACACTGGCTCGTACAACAATATCATCACAATAGCAACATTGAAACATCTAAAGTTGTTAGCATCTCACATCATGGCTTCCACCTACACTCTGTGAGCATTCAATGATGCGATATGCTTGACAGTTGGCACAATTGTCCTACCCATCCAAGTGGGATAAAATACTATACCTACATTGTGCCATATTTTGGAAGGTGATATGGCCTATAACATCTTGTTGGGTCGGCCATGGATCAGGGACATGAAGTTTGTCCCTTCGATAGCTCATCGATGTTTAAAGTATACATTTGAAGCAGAGGTGCATGTAGTCCCGGTGGACTTAGAATCCTTAAAGTATTGCAATGCGGTGCAATTGATGTTGCAATCGACCCTTCCATCAATGCATTTGGATTTTCAGTTGAATCCATCTAGACAGGGTTCGATTCCACAGGCATCCCCATTGACAAGTCCATCAAAACCACATTTGGGTCCATCTTCATCGTCTGATCCTTCACCAACGATGCCACCAACGGTGGCCACATAGAAGAACAAAGGGAAGAAACCCCTAGAAGAGGCACTGCCATCAGTATCAACTATCTTTACTGAGGATATGCCTAGCAGAATGGAAGTCGAGGCTCCTAGTTCACCCGACATGGAGTGGACTCCGGAGGAACTTCCGTTCTCTCCACCTCAATCACCAACAATCACTATTGAAATGGCCAATACAGGCCTAGGGGAGTATCTGGTGTGAAATATTGTAGCAACACCCACACCAGAGTCCATGCATGCAAGAGGACGAAGATGAAGACAAACTTTGTGTATGGGGGCCTTGATCATGGTACTGAACCATGCATGCAAGAGGACGAAGATGAAGAGCCCTTTGCAGAAGATGTCAACTATTTGTCTAACCCAGACTTTGCGTTGATATACCTTGGCCAATGCAATTGGTATGGATATGGGTTAGGCAAATATGAGCAAGGAGTATATGTTCTTTTCCAACCAAGATACCAAATTCCATACGACAAGTCAGGAGTAGGGTTCAACCACCCCCTCCCTTTGGACATCTTGGTAGGGAACATGCAAGGCCTAGGGATAGGCAACAAGGGGGGATTGGCATTAGATCCATATGCCAACCCTAACACAACATATACACTAGGATATTATCTCCCATTGTTGACAACCAACCTTGTTGACCTCAACAACCCTTTCCCTTCACTTGAAAGAGGAGAAAGTTCAAAAACACACCTACAAGAGAGGTGTATACAAGGTCAAGAAGGATATTTTGAGGATGAATCAAAATATGTGGTAGCACCATTGGATCCATTCGAATAAGATAGCAATCACTCACAAGTGGTCCCCATGGATGATTATCAGGAAAGCCTCTTGGCAATGTTCCATTTGGTGGCTCCCATCGAGCAAGTGCCACCACAAGGCAATCAGGCCCCACCACAGAGAGCAGAACAACCCTAGTGGGGCCAGATCAATTTGCTTGAGCAATATGAGCCTCTAATGTCACAAAAATTTGTTGGAGCCAACGAAGGCCTTTGGATCTCCGATAGCGATTATGAAGATGAAATTGAGATGGCCTATCTCAATCATATGCAATAGCAACAATACCCATTAGAGATAAATGACATATTTGAACAGCTGAACATAGTTCCAAGGCATGAGTGGTACGTGGACCCAACATGGTGGGAACAAGTGTTGAATCATCCACTTTGGGCATACGAATAATACCTTCCTCCCAGAGACCCTATAGCGACATCAGTTTTGAGGGCAGACCCTATCTTCCTATCCACACATAGGGCTGATCCATTCCTACTAATACCTCCAGATCCAGATCCAAAGCACAGAGAACATCCAGAATGTTCGAGTCATCACACCCATGGTAATGGAGACCAAAATAATTTCATCAACATGATCTCGATTGACTTAACCACCCCCATCCACAACCCGATCGATCCAGCACAGTCATTGTATCTAGACATAGATGCCATAGACTGGGATCACATCAATTCACCCCCATCCCCATCATAGTATTGGCCTTTCAATGAGATGCTTCATCTTACCCCAGGGCCAACTCAAGATATTTTCCATGCTGAAGAGGAACCTGAGGTTCCCAACGGAAATTTAAACTTAGTAAATGATATCCATTTGATACCAACTCCACACCAGTTGGAGGATGGATCCCACATGTCGATCAAGGAGACGACTGACGTAGACATCAGCTTGGATCCAATGAATCCATAGATTTTCAAGTTGGGGGTAAGCTTATCCCCCGAAGAGCAAGACAACTACATTACCCTTCTCAAAGAGAATAAGGAGGTTTTTTCATGATCCTACAGAGACATGCCAGGGATAGATCCATAGCTAGTCATGCATAATCTAACGCTTGATCTGACAGTCAAGCCAGTTAAGCAAAAACTATGCAAGATGCACCCAACAGTGGCCCTAATGGTCAAAGATGAATTGCAAAAGCTGTTGGATGCACAATTTGTCATCTGCATGGATTACCCACCATGGTTGTCCAACATGGTGCCCGTCAAGAAGCTTGACGGGAGGATTCGCATATGCACTGATTTTTGAGATCTAAACAAAACGAGTCCTAAGGATGATTTTCCCTTGACAAGCATTGACGCATTGGTAGATGTTATAGCGGGCCACGAAATGCTTTCCCTCATGGATGGTTTCTCGGGATACAATCAGATTCGTATCAATCTCGAGGACCCACTAAAAATGGTGTTCACAATGCCTTAGGGGACATTTTGTTATAAGGTCATGCCCTTTGGCCTTAAAAATGCTGGCACCACCTACCAACGTGCCATAACGTACATCTTCCATGATTACATGCATAAAACTTTGGAAGATTACATTGATGATTTGTTGGCCAAATCTCTTTTGCGCCCACATCATCTCGATGACTTAAGCAAGATCCTCGATCGTGTATTTGGCGTCACATCTGGAAAACTCTTGGGTTTCATAGTATCAAAGTGAGGCATCGAGGTGGACCTAAAAAAATTCAAGGCAATCCTTGAAATGCTTCCCCCAACTACCATCAAGCAACTCAAAAATTTGTAGGGAAAGGTCGCGTCAATCAAGCACTTCATAGTGCAACTATCTGACAAGTGTCTACCCATGAACAAATTATTGCATAAAGGAGTAGCATTTCACTGGGATGACAAGTGCCAGTCAGCCTTTGACAACATTAAGTAATACTTGGCTTTGCCACTAGTATTGGCACCACCTATACCAGGAGTGTCGTTCTACTTATACATCTCAGCTATTGAGGTGGCACTGGGTGCCATACTAGCCTAGAAAAATGAACTTCACAAAGAATAGGCTACTTACTATCTTATCCGCACCCTGGTCAGCTATGAACTTAACTATGCATACGTTGAGAAACTTTTCTTGGCAGTGGTGTTTGCTACCAAAAAGCTACGCCACTACATGTTGAGTAACACTATGTATGTTATGTCTAAGGAGAATCCATTATGGTACAAGATGAGTCATACTTATCATAGTAGTCACACGGTGAAATGGATCATGTTGTTGACAGAGTTTGACATAGATTTTATTGGATAGAAATCCATCAAAGAACAAGTCATAGCCGATCAACTAGCAGAGGCTCCTCTCAAAGACGATCAACCTCTGGTCATAGAACTACCTAATTATGGGGTCTTCCATGTCTAAGAATCTCCAGATTTTGATGAGCCTGAGTCCCAGGCCGACATAACCCTATTTTTTGATGGTTCTAAATGTGAGAAAGAGGGTGGCACGGTAATTGTATTCTTTACACCACAAGAGGCTCCAATGCCTCTGTCATTTAAATTAGAATTCTTGTGCACCAACAATAATGCTAAATATGAAGCCTTGCTCATAGGTCTTCAGACAACAATCACCATGGACATCAAATGATTGAACATCTTTGGTGATTCGCTGTTAATTGTCAACCAAGTCAAAGGGGTATTCCAATGTAAATGCCCAGTTCTATAGGCCTACAAAGCCCTTGTGGACAAATTCTTGGAAAATCTTGAATGATACGACATCGAGGCACTCCCTCGGTCATCGAATCATTTTGAGGACACTATGGCCTCCTTGGGGTCACTCATATTGCAAGACATTTTTGGTGATATGACAACCATTCAAGTCAAAACACTATCATAATCTGTGATGGAGCGTGCAATCTCTGACTTAATGCCAGGAATCCACATGATCCATATTGAACCACCTCAGGATAGGTTCTCTCGAATCCACGATCATATGAATCACTCCAACTAGGGGCCCTTATTCTCCCCTACTCCCCTTAATAGCAACACAATGCTATTCTTACAAGTTCTTTCTCGCTCAGCTTTTTCTAGGGATGAACTTCAAGAGGGATTGGTTGTTCATACCGTCGAGGCTTCCGATCAACAGGATTGGTATTCACCCATAAGGGACTACCTCAAGTTAGGTAACCTCCCACTTGGATTGAAGCATGTCACAAAATGAGCATTCAAGCATAAAGCGACAAAGTATGTCTTGTTAGGAGACATTTTGTACCATCATAGCTACGAAGGGATCCTCCTTCGTTGCTTGGACCAGCATGAGTCCACTTGGGCGATCGCCCAAGCACACGATGGTACGTGTGGTGGCCACTTCAGTGGTATGGCCATCGCAAAGCGCATTCTCTACATGGGCTATTATTGGCCATATTTAGACCAAGATTATTGCACATATGTAAGGAAGTGCATGAAATATCAACACCATGCTAATTTGACACACATACCTTCCCAGGCCTTGCATCCGATCCAATCGGCTTGGCCATTTTTGTAGTGGGGCCTAGACCTAATCAGTAAGATCTCCCCTATGTCATCAGGTCGTCACACGTTTATCATAACGGCCATAGAGTACTTCACCAAATGGGTGGAAGCAGTTTCGCTTACCTCTACAACTGGAACCCGCATTGCAGAGTTTATTTTACATAACATCATATGTCATTTTGGTATTCCATCCAAAATAATATCGAATAATGGGACGTCATTCAAGAACAAATACGTGCGTGCTTTGACCACAATACAAAATTTAGCATAGTTTTTCGACACCCTATTATCCGTAGGCAAATGGGCAAGCAGAGGAATCAAGCAAAATGCTAGTTGCCATCCTCAAAAAGACAGTCGTAGACAGTCATAAGGATTGGCACATTCAAATCCCACTTGCCCTGTGGGCTTATCGCACTAGCATTTGGACACCCATTGGGGCAACTCCGTTTTGGCCTTTAAATAGGCAGTTTAAGCTTGTAATTGTTCTTCCCTGGGACGAGCGTTCTGGTTAGCGCTCGTCCCGCCTAGAATGAATACAGGGCAAAAATTTCAAAAACATCAAAAAATGAATAAAATTACACAAAAACAAATAATAAACTTTCCCGATGAAAGTGCTTTTGCACTTGACATTTCAGGCATGCAAAACAGACGTCGGTTTCACAAATCCTCACTATCCTATTCCCTAATAAGTCTACCATAGCCGGACCGCTCCATGGGAAGACGGATTGTCAAGAATTTCATCCCCAAATGGCATTACCACAAAGGGTTAACACCCACCAAAAATAGGACTAAATGTCAGGAAACTGCACACACGTTCAACGATAAGCATCTGAAGGCACCCTTACCTAAGTCATCTTGGGTCAAGCGACTCGTTGCTTTTCTCATGTTGGTCATTCCCTCATCGATTCATCACTTGAGGGGGTAGTAACACTTAGTCACCAATAAAAAAATACACAGCCAATCATGGAAATGACATGCATTCAAAGAATCATTGACAAATACAATTACGCCCTTGCTTGGGGAAGAAAACAAGCAATAATCACAAGCTGATCAATCACTTGGCATTCGTGAATCATGAAATCAAGGTTCCCATAGACAAAATGTTGCGCCCTTTGGCTATTCATGACTGATCAATGTCCAAGATCAAGTAACACCTTACCAAAAAATGTTAACACTTGAATTAAGTTCCTTCGCTCGTCGAAAGCAAAGATTCAAGAATCCATGCCCTTTCCTTACTTGGGGCATCAAAAGTTGGTTAGGTTAATGAGAAACCCTAATCATTAGTGATTTGGTTATCTATTTTTGCTCGGCGCTGCGCCTTGCACAGCGCATCCCAAAAAAGGGCATCTATAGACACCAAAATAGCACCAATCTGATTATGTGACTGCAAACACTGATCACATTGACACACACTACCCCAAGGGCAGCCCCCAGAGGTTAAACAATGGTCCTAACCACTCTCACAGTAGTTTTGGAAGGTCAGAGATCAATTTGGCACCTTCAGGAACTTTTCTCAATACACGTTCCACCCAGGGATGATTTCAAACTGGGATTCGCCCCACCTAGGGACGAATACCAGTATTCGCTCCAGGGTGGGGCGAATAGCAGGTTTGACGGGAAAAAAGTTAAATCTTGATAAATGGTAGCTCAGATCCACCACTTAATGCTTCCTTCATCGCATGGGAGTGTGGGTGAGTGTTTTCAAGTGTTAGAGGTAGTTATAAGGGTAGTCACGAAGTCCCTAATCAGGGAGGAATCTCCTTCCTCCTGGGAAGGCATGATTGCCAAGTGGTGCCTCTGCATGCCCAATTCAAGAGACCTCCATGTCTATAAACTTTTGAGTTTCCTCACCCCAAAATAGAAAAAGAAGGAGCATTTTGAAGCAACGAAGTGCTGTCATTTTACTTTCACACCCACACCCTTTTGAGTTGCACCTTTCACATCCTTGATCTCTTTTGGAAAGGAGGTCATAGGGTGGTTATTGGAAGAACAAATATGCAACTGAAAATCGATATTTGGCCATAATATCCCACCAAATTAGAGGTTTTGGACCCATCCCAAGTGGATTGGTGCCAAAATAGGGCCCCCAAACGGTGGGTGGCCTTCCCCCTTACACCCCCCACACTGCTATAGTCCTAATCACCCCACCTCAAAGCGATTGGAAATATGTGGTAGATCTCTTTTCTATTATTCTTGCACTTAATTCTATGCTACTTAGATAGGTCGCCATTTAAATTTCACCTTGTTTTGAACAATTTTCATCATGTTTCTATCTTCGTTCGCCTTTACTAAATTGCAGGTAACCCCCATAAAATTCCCATTAATGGAGGCCTAATTGGGGAAATCTGACCATCTGGGTCTTCCCAAAACACCCCCAATTAGCTAATTCCAACTTTGCAGGTGATTGGGAGCTCCCCAGATGTGACATTTGGGACAGTGCCTTTCAGCATTTTTGTTGTAGGTCTATTCGTCTTGCCCCGGAGCAAATTCAAATATGTGAGGAATTTCCTGACTGTTCTATTTGCAGTGTTTCCTTTGTGAGGTCTTGATGCCCCTGTAAAATTTTTAGATCATTTTGATATATGTTAGCATTTTATTTACATCTTGCATGCACTAATTGAAGGTGAGGGGATTACATATTTTATTTCATTCGTAGGTGCTACTGACTGTTTCTTATTTCTTTGAACGCAATATTTGGATGTTAGAGTATCAAAGAGTCAAGACTGATCAACGCAAGCGACGGCGACGTTTGGTCTGCCCACTTTACATGTGGGCACGCGAAAGAAGGAATGGCATCCATGGATGTAACAAGAATGTATATTTAACGCTCCTAGCCCTTGTAAGGGGAGGAGGCGCTAAAGCATGAGATTCCAGAAATAAAAGAAACACTAATTGCTGCAATGTAAACTAACTAGCTTGATGCATGAAATAACACGGATATAATCAAATCAAAACCAAATGTAAAAGAGAAAGCAGGAGCACAACCCTTTTTATTAATGTGATTCCAACTCGGTTACAATACGTCTCCTCCCTTTTTAAGGGCTAGGAGAGTTAGCATGTTTCCATTACAAAAAGTGAATAGTGATCTTCTTCTGCATGCCCACATTTGAAACGGGTGGGCCAAAGTGTTGCCGCCGCTTATGCTGATGAATCCTTGCTTGCTGCTGCTTCTCCTGCAATCAAAGAAACAATGAAAGCGTTAGTAGCACCTGCTGCACATAGAGAAAGTTTGACAAAAAAACCAGAAACAATAAAGGGTCGATTGTCTAAAACAGTGAGTAAAGTGATTTTTAACGACTTGCACGTTTCACAGAAACTAGAAACTTTACCAAAGGGCCACTGTCATTAAAACAGTCGATCGATTCTGATCGCTGTTACCTGCAAGTTAGTATTTCATTACATCGCATGATAATATTCGATAAACGTAATGCAAGATATATTCGAACATATAGCGTAGTGCAAGATATATTCTAACAGAAAGCGTAAACTATTTAAACAGCATAAAGGTGTGTGAAGATATAATAAAATAATATGAAACTAAGAACATGTGTGGGTGCCCAAGCGGGCCGCCCCGTTGGAACTTGACTTCGACGCCAATCCACTAGGGATGGGCCCAAAATCTCTTGGAATGAGTTGTCGACGAATTGATGGATTACTGTGGTCCAATGTCGGGTTTAGGTCCAGATTCACCCTTCTAGCAGCCACCAATAACCTCCCTTGCGAAAGAGATTATGGGTGTAGAAGAAATGAATCGAAAAGAATGCAATCGGGTGTTTGGTTTGGCAGCACTTCGTTGCTTGGAAATGTCTGCCAACTTGTCCTTTTTTGGGTGGGAAAGTCCGCCATTTTATAGACCCATGGGGTCTCTTTGGAGGGGCACGCAGGGATGCCACGTGGCGGCCATGCCTTCCCAAGAGGGAGGAGACTCCTCCTTGACTTGGGCTTACATGACTGCCCTTGTGACAGTCCGCTAACTACCAATCTACCCACCTACGCGCGCATGCACAGCAGGCAGCAATAACTGACTGTCCTCGGCTACCACTTGTTTAACGTCCGCTTTAAATCGTTTTAATGGCACTTTTAAATGTTTTAATGTTTGCCTTTGATTGCTTGAATTCCACCTTTGATTGATTTAATTTCTGCCTTTGAGCGTCGAAGTGTCGCGATATCGCGACACTTCGGCCAAGGCTTTGCCTTGGGCGTCGAAGTGTCACGATATCGCGACACTTCGACCAAGGCTTTGCTTTGGGCGCCGAAGTGTCGCGATATCGTGACACTTCGGCCAAGGCTTTGCTTTGGGTGCCGAAGTGTCGCGATATCGCGACGTCGCGATATCGCGACACTTCGGCCAAGGCCTTCTTTTGATTAAGGCTTGCTTTTGATTAAGGCTTGTTTTTGCTTAAGGCTTGTTAAAACGACCAACTTTGCTTTGTTTACTTTCCGACCTTCTAAACTGCTGTGTAAGTGGCTAGGACCACTGTTTGACCTCTGAGGGCTGCCCTGAAAGCTGTGTGTGTCAATGCGATCAGTGTTTGTAGTCACATAATCGGATTGGTGCTGTTTTGGTGTCTACAGATGCCCCTTTTTGGGAAGCGCTACGGGTGACGCAGTGCTGAGCAAAAAATAGATAACCAAAGCACTAATGATTAGGGTTTCTTGGTAACCTAACCAACTTTTGATGCCCCAAGTATGGAAAGGGCATGCATTCTTGAATCCTTGCTTCTGACGAGCTAAGGAATTTGATTTCAAGTGTTAACCTATTTTGGTGAGGTGTGACTTGAGCTTGGACATTGATCGGTCATGATTAGGCAAAGGGCGCAACCTTTTGTCCATAGGGGAACCTTGTGTTCATGCTTCGGGAATGCCAAGTGTTTGATCAATTTGATTGTTGCTTGTTTACTGCCCCAAGCAGGAGCGTGATTGTCTTTGTCAATGATTCTTTGAATGCATGTCATTGCTTTGATTGGGTGTGTGCTTGTTGATTGGTGACTAAGTGTGACTACCCCCTCAAGCGACGAATCGATGAGGGAATGACCTTCATGAGAAAAGCGACGAGTCGCTTGACCCAAGATGACTTGTGCAAGGGTGCCTTTAGATGTTTTACCATTAAGCATGTGCAATTTCCCGACATTTGGACCTATTTTTGGTGGGTGTTAACCCTTTTGGTGATGCCATAATGGGGTGAAATCATCAAAAACCCGTCTTCCCGTGGAGCGGTCCGGCTATGGTAGCCTTCTTGGGGAAGTAGGAGAGTGACAATTTGAGCCCCGACATCGATTTTCTATGCCAAGAGGTTAAGTGCAAGAGCACTTGTGTCCGGCAATGCTTATTGCTATGTTTTTGTGTTGCATTTTTGTGATGTTTTTGTTGTTTTGATTTTCTTGCTTTGTGTATATGTCATGATTTTATGTTATGCACAATGATTGATGTTGATGGATGCATGCTACTTTATATTGATGTATGCATATGGTATGATAAATGCGATTGTTGTATGTTGATTTATTTTGATGGATGCATATGTTGTGATGAATGCAAATGTTTTTGATTTATATGTGATATGCAAAAATGAAATGGATGGATAGAATTTGTGATGTTTGGCTATGGCACCATAGACTGTTTAGAACTCTGTTATTTTGTCTTTAGGCGATTGTTGTGATGCATGACTTTGTATGTATACATGTGGTTTTTCTTTTTTTGTATTTTCTGATGGTATTGTAAGGATGAAAAGTAGCGCAGTTGGTTTAGAAATGTAGCTAAGGTTTTCTGAGACTCAGACGGTTTTAACTTACTAGCCATGACTGTACTTTATCTTACAAGACTTTTGAACAAGGTATGAATCGGACTTGTTTTTGACCAAGCTATTTCACATCCCCGTGTGTGCAATTGAGTTCATTTATGTGGTATTTGTCGGGATACCGCCGATGCCAGATGGGCTTTCAACCGAACTCTGTATCGAGGATCACCTAATTAGCTCCACTAACTCCTTTGTTGTATTTAGTTAGATTAATCTACGGTGTTATCCAGGATACCATAAGCTAGCTCATCCTTATGCAAACATTGGTCCGCACACACGCAAAGCGAATGTGATAGACATATCGTCATGCGGGTAGGATACCACCATTGCCGGATAGGCTATCAACCAAACCTGTAATGAGGATCACCTAGATGGTTTTAGAATGCTCGAGAATTCCAGGGATTCAAGTTCAGGATATTTGTTGGCTGAATGATTTAGAAAGTTGCTCGTCTATATAGTGATGAAAATCACTGTTTATTTTCTATTAATTCTTTTTGAGCAAGGATTTTGAATAGTAGTGATAACCACTATTTATTTGATTTTGTATTTTGAGTATTGTGAGTTTGGGCTGGTGAGTGGCCTTGATCCTTGTGGACTTGGGGACGACTACGCATCCTTTGCAGGGACGTGTAGTACGAATCCTTACGACGTTGGGAACCAAGGGGGTGATGGAGATTATGGAGTAAGGGCATTGATATTTTAGGCCTTGGGGATGACTACCCATCCTGGTTAGGGGCGGATAGTATGAATCCTTACAACTTGGAGACCAAAGGTGAATGGAAAGTGTTAGGATGATGATTTGTTGGAATTTTGTTTGTGAATGGCGTTGATCCCTTTTAGGTCTTGGGGATGACTACCCATCCTTGGCAGGGACGTGTAGTACAAATCCTTACAACTTTGGGAACCAACTATGATTGGGATTTGGTAGTGGTGAAAACCACTGTATATGGAGGTGAATGGATAGGAAAGAGCTCGTCCTTTTGTCAATTCTCAGCATTCTGGAACCATTCGCACGGGGGGATGAGCAAGATAACCGTTTCACTTATGGTGACCTGGATTACCGTGCGGGTTTCATCTTTCGTTCACACAACTTGGGAATTTTTATGTGTTTTAATTTGTGTTGGGATGTTACGTAACAAGGCGTATTTCAAGTGTAACTCTACCTTCGTAAAATCTGTCCGACTCGGTACATTACGTAGCTAAAGAGCAAAATGATGACCGAATCACGAAAACTCTTGATACATTAAAAGACCACTGACTCTAGTGTGGTAAAAAGCAATGCATGGTGTTTTTGTTGTTTTTGTAAAATGGAACAGTGTGGAACAAGATGGACTAGCAGAGCAATTACAACCTATGGTGCCTTTGACCCGTACGACCACAAATATGCAATGTATGGATGCAATGCTTTAATGCAGCTATGTATTTTTGTATTTTTGATGGATTGATTTTTGTGAATATGAAGATGAGGTGCGAGAAGAGCTCTCTATTGATGAATTTGAGTATGCCTAGAAATGAGATGCAAAAATTTTTGTTGTTTTTGATGATTTTTGTTGTTTTTGAATTTTCTTGATTTTTGACCAAGCGATTGTGGAAATCCTTGGAGCATTTTGGGATTGACCAAGCGATTTTAGGGATCCTTGGAGCATTTTTGGGATTTGACCAAGCGATTATGAGAATCCTTGGAGCATTTTTGGGATTTGACCAAGCGATTATAGAATCCTTGGAGCATTTTTGGGATTGACCAAGCGATTATAGAATCCTTGGAGCATTTTGGGATTGACCAAGCGATTATAGAATCCTTGGAGCTTTTTGGGTTTGACCAAGCGATTGTGATAATCCTTGGAGCTTTTGGGGTTTTGACCAAGCGATTGTGATAATCCTTGGAGCTTTTTGGTTTGGATTATGGCTCTTCAGGGGATAGAGGTACCCCTAGCTTGATGGTCTTTGCACTCTGGATCCCGGCTCTAGAGGGATGGGCACGAATGGATCGGCCCTATGCATGGATAGGAGGACAGGGTCTACCCTCGGCACCGATATTGCTATGGGGTCTCTGGGCAGAAGTTGATCTCTGTATGCCCAAAGTGGCGGATGTAATGCTTGGTCCCACAGCGGTGGGTTAACGCGCCACTCATGCCCTAGTATTATGTTTATCTGTTGACATGCTTCATCGATATTTATGGGATGCCGATGCTGTCACATGTGATTGCTGTGGGCTATCTCTATTTTATCTTCACCTTCGACCAGTGAGTACAGCTCATCATAATCTAGAGATTCTCGAGACATGGAGGACTCGCATCATCGGGTAGCCCTACGGTTAAAGGTTGATCCTCTTCGAAAGGAGCCTCATGTAAGTTGGGCCTTGGGAGCTCCAAAATCTTGGTCTCTACCGACTCTAAGTGCTCTAGCGCTTTGCATGTATCGGGAGATTTGAGCTCCTCCTCTTTGGTTGGTTCTTGTTGAGGAACTTGGGGCTTATGGAGGGGTGGCCAGATAGCACCCCCCATGCCTTGGTAGGGCAGTTCATCCCGCTCTTCTTCTCGCTCTGATTCCTTAGAGGCTTCTTGATGAATTTCTAAGGGTGGCCCATAAACCTGAGTGGGTTCCTGAGGAAGGCACCCATCATTGGTTATAGGATTAGCCTCCCGCTCATGTCTAGGAGGCATCGGGGGTGGTGCTTGATGAGGTCGCGGAGACTTGTCTCGCACCCGGGGGTTGTGCCTCTCATAATGTTTTGTCTTATGTGTGTGAGGGGTTGGAGTCCTCTCCTGCATAGTGTGTTGGAACAACTCATCCTTCTGGTGCTGAAGGTGCTCTTTATTTAGAAGATACCATTGCTCTAACTGTTGTCGTTCTAGCTCAAGTTGCGTGAGTTGCATCCGGTGTGCGAAATGCTTGACAGATTCTAAGATAGTTGGTCTTACCGCCTCATGTCTAGAAGGCCTAGATGCCTCTCCTAGATATCTATCTCGGTCGTAGTGATCCAAGATCTCTATAGGCCGCCTCCCTCTGTTGGAGGTAGTGGCATTTATCCGAGGCTCTGGCCTCAGTAGGTGATCCTGATAGCTAGCATTTGCGGAGGCATCTTGCTCCCGCGATGTATATTGTTCTTGAGGAAGGTAAGGGTTTTCCTCTTGCTCTTTTTCATAAGTGAAAAAGGAATGGGTGGAGTTGGCTCGCCCCGCCTGAGGAGCCTTGTGCTCTGGATTTGTCCTTGTAGTCCTGACAACTAGAGGGGGTGAAGGAGGGATAGTGTAATGATGTGGTTCCTCCCGTTGAACCCTATGTTGACCTAGCGCTTCATCGCGCGATGACCGCTCATAGCGAGCATCTAAGGGAGCTCTCCTATGACTGTACCCCTCATGGAAGGGTGTGTGCTGAGTGCTATGCTGAACAGGAGTGCTCCTCGAAGAGGTGCCCCTATAGTCCCATTTCGTCGGGGCACGGAGGGGACTGCCTTGTGTGTCGGGCCGCCAAGGTGGTATGACCAAATCCTTGGGGCTATACCGGAGGTGACTTGTGCCTCCTTGGATATTCCCCATAGCATCCACCCGTGATTGGGCTTGGCTGCGGGTGAGCACCATTGTGGTGCTCTTCTACTAGCTAAGCAGATTTTTATCTCGTTTATGATGATTTTTCTTTTTGTTTACACTAAGCAGAAATGAACACACACATACACAAACAGTGATTATCTCTTTTAAGGATTAATAGTGTGTCCTAAACTGGTTTAGTGCATTTTGATGTTTTGTTTTGTTTTTGCAAGTTTTGAAGAACGTTTAAATGCATAATGTTGGCTCATATGACTCCCATAAATGGTCGCCCCTTCAATATACCATTGTCGGACCGATATACCAACCTCTCTATATACCCGCCCTTACGAGAGGGAAACTATAGGTACGTGAGAGCAGATGGTACGTGGAACATAGGCGGTACGGAAGGGGGGATTGTCCTGTTAATGACACCTACCATAGAAGACTTATCCTCGTGCGCATGGGAATCACCCCAACGACACTCGGTCAGCTTTCGTCAGGATTTACGCCTAACAACAGTGACAATCGGGGAAATGGATGCAAAGCTAAGCCAAGGTGGTGATGAACCCACCGTTGGTCTTGCTCAAGGGCTGGGGTTTTACGACCAGCTCCTTGGTTTAATTTTACCACGTGATGTGTGTGGGGTTCATTTTATTTAATAAAAATGAAACAAGCATAAACAACTTTCCCTAAGCAAGTAAAAGTTGACAAAAAAATAGAAACAAAAAATAATAATAAAAATAAAATAAAAATGACAGGTACAGCTTTGGAACCTTACCTCCTTTTTCTGCTCAAATCGGTTGTCTTTTCCGCCCAAATCGACTGTTTCTGATTCGGCCCGGTACCTTTAAGCAAAAAAACATAAATTTCAATCAGTTTTTGAATCTAAAAAAAATAGGGGACAGGGTCCCACCGTGATCGCCACTGAAAGCATGAGATTCTAGAAAAAAGAAACACTAATTGCTGCAATGTAAACTAACTAGCTTGATGCATGAAATAACATGGATATAATCAAATCAAAAAAGAGAAAGCAGGAGCACAGCCCTTTTTATTAATGTGATTCCAACTCGGTTACAATACGTCTCCTCCCTTTTTAAGGGCTAGGAGAGTTAGCATGTTTCCATTACAAAAAGTGAATAGTGATCTTCTTTTCGCATGCCCACATTTGAAATGGGTGGGCCAAAGTGTTGCCGCCGCTTATGCTGATGAATCCTTGCTTGCTGCTGTTTCTCCTGCAATCAAAGAAACAATAAAAGCGTTAGTAGCACTTGTTGCACATAGAGAAAGTTTGACAAAAACCAGAAACAAAAAAGGGTCGATTGTCTAAAACAGTGAGTAGAGTGATTTTTAACGACCTGCACATTTGACAGAAACTAGAAAACTTCACCGAAGGGCACCGCCATTAAAACAGTCGGCTGAATCCGATCGTTGTTGCCTCGCAAGTTAGTATTTCATTGCATCGCAGGATATATTCGATAAACGTAATGCAAGATATATTCGAACATACAACGTAGTAAGATATATTCGAACATAAAGCGTAAACTATTTAAACAACATAAATTAAATTGAAACTAAGAACGTGTGGGGTGCCCAAGCGGGCCGCCCCATTAAAACTTGACTTCGGCGCCAATCCACTAGGGATGGGCCCAAAATCTCAGAGAATGAGTTGTCAGCGAATTGATGGATTACTGTGGTCCAATGTCGGGTTTTAAGGTCCGGATTCACCTTCTAGAAGCCACCAATAACCTCCCTTGCGAAAGAGATTACGGGTGTAGAAGAAATGAATCTAAAAGAATGCAATCGGGTGTTTGGTTTGGCAGCACTTCGTTGCTTGGAAATGTCTACCAACTTGTCTTTTTTGGGTGGGAAAGTCCGCCATTTTATAGACCCACGGGGTCTCTTTGGAGGGGCACGCAGGGATGCCACATGGCGGCCATGCCTTCCCAAGAGGGAGGAGACTCCTCCTTGACTTGGGCTTACATGATTGCCCTTGTGACAGTCCGCTAACTGCCAATCTGCCCACCTACGCGTGCATGCATAGCAGGCGGCAATAACTGACTGTCCTCGGCTGCCACTTGTTTAACGTCTACTTTAAATTATTTTAATGGCACTTTTAAATGTTTTAATGTCTGCCTTTGAATGGTTGAATTCTGCCTTTGATTGATCAATTTCTACCTTTGAGTGCCGAAGTGTCGCGATATCGCGACGTCGCGATATCGTGACACTTCGGCCAAGGCTTTGCCTTGGGCGTCGAAGTGTCGCGATATCACGACGTCGCGATATCGTGACACTTCGGCCAAGGCTTTGCCTTGGGCACCGAAGTGTCGCGATATCGTGACACTTCGGCCAAGGCTCTTCTTGGGCGTCGAAGTGTCGCGATATCGCGACGTCGCGATATCGTGACACTTCGGCCAAGGCCTTCTTTTGATTAAGGCTTACTTTTGATTAAGGCTTGCTTTTGATTAAGGCTTGTTAAAACGACCAACTTTGCTTTGTTTACTTTTTGACCTTCTAAATCGCTGTGTAAGTGGCTAGGACCACTGTTTGACCTCTGAGGGCTGCCCTGAAAGCTGTGTGTGTCAATGCGATCAGTGTTTGTAGTCACATAATCGGATTGGTGCTATTTTGGTGTCTATAGGCGCATTGTAACTGAGTTCTGAAACATATCAATAAAAGGACTATCTTCCTTATTGTCTTTTGTTTTGTTTTTATTTATTCATGCTTTCCCTCTCTTCATGCACTTTCAATTCATAGGATTTAGTGCTAAGTTTAGTTCGATTTGCATCGCACTTGGAGTTTCTTTTTTTCTTCTGTATCTTCATGCTTTCACTATTAAAACTTCAACCTGCAACAAAATCACAAACCAAAAACTCCTTGTTCATAAACCTGCATTCCAAATCCCCAAAAGTGAGAATATAAGAAAGG
Source organism: Wollemia nobilis (assembly GCA_028583015.1). Lineage (NCBI taxonomy): Eukaryota > Viridiplantae > Streptophyta > Pinopsida > Araucariales > Araucariaceae > Wollemia > Wollemia nobilis. The sequence continues at coordinate 6,871,217 of JAQPPZ010016915.1, read as the reverse complement.
AATCCTCTACCAAAAAAATAGCATAACTTGCATGAATTCAGGATAGAATATGAGGGTGATAGTTAAGTTGATAGTTTTGAGAATAACAGTCAGGTTTATAGTGGTAGTAACATTCAGGTCAGTCAGGTCAGATAGGTCAGCACAGTCAGCTCAGCAATTGCAGTTTTTAGTGTTAGAACAGAACTGTCAGAATAGTAACATATACAATATAGATAATCTTCATTCTAGTGAGGTAAGTAGTGTTAGAGAGACTATTAGGGATGAGCCAAACATTGAGTGAGTGAATAGAGACCAATTATAGATAGTGCTCCAGTACCCAACTTTTACACTATAGCTTGAAATCCAAAATCGTAAACACCGTTAGACTCAGTAAAACAAGAGTAAAAAAAATTCTAGGGTGTCGAAAAGTAGTGTTGTGAGGTATAGCTCATTGTGACCACCTCTTCGAGTTGATAGTTTTGATATATAGCATCCAAGCACCTTTTTGGACACTTACTAAAAAATAGTAAGCCCTAAAACCTAATTCTATTTTTAGTAACTAGTCACAAAAGGTTCCAAAATGGCCTAGGGTACCCATGCACATAAAAAAGAGCTATAATATATGGACTCCTTAACAAAATCCATTGAGAACTTGAAATTTGCAATTGTCTCCATAAGGTAAGAGGTTCAAGATCTTTGTATAGATCATGAGGCCACTAGCGCTCACATAGAAGAAACATTGACAAAAGTGGGTAGCAAGCTACAGAAGGGACCACTCAGAATATAACACCAGGATGAAATTTCTACAAGGCCTGACCATGACCAATCCTTTAAAATGCCAAAATTGGACTTCCCTAAATTTAATGGGAAGGATGTTGATGGGTGCTTATGTAGGGTTGACCAATTCTTTAGACTTCATAATGTTCCCATATATCATAGATTTCATATGGCTTCCTTCAAATTGGAATATGAGGCTCTACACTAGTTCTAGTGGTTACGTCATTCCAACCCAAATCTCTCTTAGGAGGACTTTGAGTCCCAACTACTCACCCGATTTGGGCCTAGTGGGTATAAGGAATTTATAGGGGCCTTGACAAAACTGTAGCAAACATCCTCAATCCATGACTACCAAACTCAATTTGTAAAATTGACCAATAAGAATAGAGGATTGAATGAAGGGTTATTCATGAGTTGTTTTGTTCGTGGGTTAAAAGGGGATCTCCAAGCTGAAGTAAAAATTTTGAAACCACAATCCATGATGGAAGCTATTAGTTTGGCCCATTTGGTCGAATCTAAACTCGCATCCCAAAGGTAGCCATCGAGGTTTCCTTAAAACTGGCCTTCATTTCCTTTTCAAGACAAAAATTTAGTTGATAGTAAACTTACTACACCTAAGCTACTGACTACGGAGGAGATGGATGCACGTCGTGCCCAAGGATTATGTTATAATTATGATGAAAAGTTTTTTAAAGGACATAAGTGTGCAAACAAAAAATTATTCTTGATAGATGTTGAGGAACCTGCTAACAGTGACTAGAGTGATGATGATGAGGACCCTCCTGAAACACCTTCTCCACAGGAAGAATATACATAGGATCTTGAGACAGAGATTTAAGTCCATGCTCTTGCAGGAATTACTACTCCACAAACCATGAATGTTGTGGGATTTTTCAAGGGCCAACATCTTACCATCCTTATTGATTCAGGAAGCACACACAACTTCATTGATACTTAAGTTGCTAAGTGGAAAAATTGTTATATCCACACTTATAATTCATTCGAGGTCATGGTAGCCAATGGGGAAACATTACCTTGTAAAAAAAAATGTCGCAATATCAATATCAGGATAGAGGACTATGAACTCAAGCAGTACATTTTTGCCCTCCAATTGGGAGGATGTGATGTTGTTTTTGGATCTCAATGGTTGAGTACGTTGGGCACTATCAATTGGAATTTCACAGAACTTTGGATGTAATTCTCCCAAAATGGACAGATACACTTACTAAAGGGCTCCCCTACAGGAACAACCCGCCTCATTAGTTCAAATCATATAGAGAAAATGCTAAATAAATCATCATGTGGGGTCATTGCACAACTTTTCTCCATCCACACAACCACTTCTCTAATGGTTGAAACCCCATCAGACCTACAACTAGTTATACACAAACATGATGTTGTCTTTGTGGAACCAACTACACTACCATCATGTCGCTCTCATGACCATGCTATTACATTGCTCCCGGGTAGCGCACCACAAAATATTAGACAATATAGGTACCCTCATGCCATGAAATAAAAACTAGAAAAATTGGTACAAGAATTACTCAAGGCTGGTGTCATCCGACCTAGTACTAGTCCCTACTCCTCGCTAGTCTTACTTATTTCCAAGAAAGATGGTTTTTGGCACCTATGTATTGACTACCGGGAACTCAACAAGACTACGATCAAGGATAAATTTCCTATTCCAGTGGTTTATGAATTACTCGATGAACTACACGAGACCATGTATTTCACCAAGCTTGATCTCTGCTCTGGGTACCATCAGATCCGGCTCAAGGATGAGGACATTCCCAAAACTGCCTTTCGCACTCATGAAGGTCATTATGAATTCTTGGTAATGTCATTTGGTCTCACAAATGCTCCTTCGACATTCCAAAATATTATGAACAACATATTTCTGCCCTTTCTATGGAAGTTCATCCTTGTGTTCTTTGATGACATCTTGATTTACAATCGTACATGGGAAGAGCACCTCAATGATGTGGATCAAACTTTACAGTTGTTGGCAACCCATCAACTTTTTGCCAAAAATTCCAAGTGTTCATTTGGTCTGACTGAAGTAGAGTATCTAGGACACATTGTCTCACATGATGGCATCAAGGTTGACCCTAAGAATATTCAAGTAGTTCAAGAGTGGCTGAAACCTCGCACCCTCAATGGACTTCAAGGATTTTTAGGGCTTACGGGCTATTATTGTAAATTTATCTACAATTATGGGAAAATAACTTCCCCCCTCACCTCTATTTTGAAGAAAAAATCCTTCACTTGGACAGGGCCTACAGACCAAGCCTTCATTGAACTCAAGCATGCTATGACCACCACTCCTATTTTAGCCATGCCAGATTTCTCTAAACCATTTGTTATTGAAAGTGATGCTTCTGGTCATGGTATTGTGGCAATATTGATGCAAGAAGGACGACCTATGGCTTTTACTAACAAGACACTCTCTGATCGTAATCTGGGGAAATCCATATATGCTAAGGAAATATTGGCCATATTGCATGCAGTCACACATTGGTAACCTTACCTCATTGAGCATCAGTTCTCCATAAAAACCAACCACGAAAGTCTCAAATATTTTCTAGAACAAAGAGTTGCCACACCCGACCAACAAAAGTGGGTGTCTAAACTCATGGGCTATGATTATGATATCACCTACAAAAAGGGAAAGGAGAATATTGTGGTTGATGTTCTTTCTCACCAAATGGATACCATAAGTATGTTGTGTGTCATTTTAGCACCACTCCTCCAATGGATTGATTCCTTACATCAAGAGGCACGTCGGATGCAGATTTGTAAGCGTTGGTAGCCTCACTAATGGATGATCCAGATTCTGCACCAAGGTATAGTTGGAATGGCCATGATCTGTGCTACTATCAATGCCTGGTTCTGCCTCATAAGTCCTCACTTTGAGAGCTCCTCATGAAGGAATTGCATGTCGCTCCCTCTGGAGGCCATTCAGGGTTCCTTAAAACATATAAACGACTCAAGTGCACCTTCTTTTGGAAAGGTATGAAATGTAACATCCACACTTTTGTTGCTACCTATGACACATATCAAAGGATGAAAGGTGAAACAGTGTGCTCTTCGAGCACTCTTCAACCACTGCCTATCCCAGATCAGGTTTGGTCGAACATTTACATGGAATTTATAGAAGGGCTACCTAAATATGGAGGCAAGTCAGTTATTTTTTTGGTAGTGGACCACCTTTCAAATTATGCTCACTTTTGTGCCTTTGCCCATCCTTACACAACATCCACTGTTGCACAAATTTTTCTTGACTCCATCTTTCGCCTTCATGGCATGCCCACCTCCATTGTATCTGATCGTGATCCCACCTTTACTAGTCATTTATGGCAAGAGTTGTTTAAGTTGCAGTGGACTCAACTCAAAATGAGTTCAGCCTACCATCTACAAATGGATGGTCAAACAAAAGTTGTTAATAAATGCTTGGAAACCTACCTTCGTTGCTTTGTCTCAGATCATCCTACTCAATGGGTAAAATGACTTTCTTTTGTCGAATGGTGGTACAACAATTCCTATCATATTGCAACCAAACTCACACCATTTGAGGTAGTTTATGGGAGCCTTCCACATACATCGTCTTCCTACATTCCTGGTAGCTCCAAGGTCCAGGTCATACTCTGAATCAACACACCGAGGTCCTTCACCAACTTAAGCAGAATTTGAACATGGCCCAGAATCGGATGCACCAACAAGCTGATCAGCATCGTTATGAGCGTAGTTTTGATGTAGGTGATATGGTCTTCCTTCGCTTGCAACCGTACAAAAAATCATCCCTACAACTCCGTAGATGATAATCATGGTATATGACGATATATACTAGAATTTAATAATTAATTATAATTTTATTTGATGTCCATATTATATTAAAACTATTTTTATGATTGTTTGATTTTAATATGCGAAATACTAGAGTTAAATGCAATGATACTAAGGTTGAATTAAACTCTAAATCTATGATGAAACTTAAAAACTTTAAGGGTTCTTTGAAACTTTAAACTATGTTATTTTAAAGTTTGAACTTCATATTTATTTTATTATTTTAACATTGACCCATATAATTCCTATGTAAAAATTGTGTTCCACTTTAACACCTCTTCATCTTCTTCTTATTTGTCTATGTTTTGTTTTTTAAAGGTCACCTCAAGCACCGTGAATTTAGATAACGCTCCATCTATTACTAACTATAGTTTTGTCTCAAGATAATTGGTCCTGGACATGGGACCACTTCATATGTAGCAAGCTAGTTCCGTATACACCACTTTCATTCTCCTCCATCTATTACTAACTATTGGTTTGTCTCAAGATAATTGGTCTTGGACATGGGACCACTTCATATGTAGCAAGCTAGTTCCGTATACACCACTTTGATTCTCCCTATGGCCAATGGTTGATAGGTTGCTTCTCTGTACACGCATAATATATGTGACACACATAGGTCCTATATTACATGACATTGCCTGATGGATTATTCTTTACGTCTCAACTTTGAAATTTATCTTCCTCCTATTTTTCTTCTGATATCACAGTAGAAATGGAGTGCCGCTGATAGACAAGTTTAGTCGAACACAAAGCACTCGTGTCGGCGCTCTTTGACTAGGGATGAACATAGCATGAAGAATATTGACAGAACGGAACAAGCAAAATGAGTAGATAAACTTAGAAAAATAGTTATCTAGATGGAAGTATCGTTGCACAATATGTCCCTAAAAAACCAATTAAAAAGTATGAGGACACAATTCAAGCTTTAAGGGAATTACTGCATGTCCCCTATTATAAAGGAAATGACAAAGCCAAGAACATTATGGCTATAATCTAAATTTGGTTCGCCTTCTCTAATGATGACATCGAGTCATCTTGGAACTCATCGATACCACCGTGTACTTTTCACAGGGCCATTCGTACCATTTGTACACGATAATTAGATTCCAAATAGCCTGGAAAATACCAAGAAATTGAAACGTGTTGGTTACTCCATCTACGCGACGGCCCTTCGTATATTCAAATTCCCACCTGACTATGCCACCTAGCTAGTCTCGAAAGACACTCCAAGGGAAAAGGAATGCCCATCTATAAAGCTCGAAGCCTTCTCATTATCTTGCGAAAAGCTTTGAACCACGGCCATAGTTTTCGAGGTGGGAACAAATACTCAAACCTCTACATCTATTGTTGCCATACTCTGAAATTCAATTGCAATGGAAAAATTTGCAATAGCTTCATCACCGCTTCTCCTTCTACTGTGCATAGCAAGATCCGCCTGCTCCAAATAATATCCGCTGAGTGGAAATGACCATAAAGACGTGGCCTTCGATGACAAATTCTTATATACGAACGATATATGAGCCAATACGGTAAAGTCTATAACGGATCGAATGAGAAAAAAACACGGTTTAACATATTCAAGAGCAATTTACTCTACATGAAGACTCAGAACTTATTTGCTCGGCCTTAATAATTTCGCAGACCTTACCCATGACGAGTTCAAGAGCATATACACGGGTAAACTCTTTCGTTCCTCCACGCGTCTTCAAAAGAGTTCCTCCAGATATCGTTATCAATACGCACTTCGTGATAAATTACCCGCATCTATGGGCTAGAGGAAGTACGGAACCGTTACGCATGTGAAGAACCAAGGTTCATGCGGTGATGAAGAATTGATTTTCCTTTTTTTTTTCACTGTGCGCTCAGCGGGATAGCGCACGTAGGGTCCGCTGGCTACAACACGAAAACTCTAGCGGGCTGGAACAAGCGCGGGAACAAGAGGGATGTTGTATGCCGTTAGAGAATACACATAGGGAGAAGCGAACTGGAACAAGTGTTATATGCTGCTAATTCCAATTTGCGGGCGCGCACACCAATGCTTCGCGGAGCGGGGTGGAGCACGAGCTATATACCGTTGGACATTATGTGACAAATGCAGCGGGCTAAAACATATGGCGGGGTGAGAAGTGCCACGGACTTGAATACGTGATAAGTACATAGAATTAAAAGGCTTACAAATCCGTGGACGGTAGCAAATCGCATGTTACGGGCTATAACATGAATAAAGTGTCCTATGCTGCTGACCTAAATCTTTGGCACGTTTTACTATGGCCAACGTATGTGTGGGATAGAACATGCTTGTTCTATGCTGCCAAATATTACAGAATATTACAAAGCTTAATGAGGGGAATGGATCATGTTCTCAACCGCGAGATTTAACAAAGAATTTTTAGTGGGATTAACATGAACAACAAATAATAAAAATGAACTATAACCGAACTTTGCTAAGTTGGTTAATCAATCATGTAGAATAGTTGCTCAATGAAAAAAATACTTGAAAGATATTATTTATGCTTAAAAACATAAATACATCCACCTACATTAATTTGGAAATACATCCACATACATCTGCAATTGAACCAATTTGTTTGCAGGTTATATCCACAAGGGAGTTTTTGAAGGCTACGTTTTCAACTCCTAGATTTGCTCTATGCTTCTACTGTGCCACTCTGCTTTGTTCTCTTCTACTTTTCTCTCTTCTATCTCACCACTTCTTCTGTTCTAAGGATGACATTGACTTATATAGCCAGATACTAGAGGGATAAGGCTTACTTACCTTCTATCATGTATTGAATTCAAAACTAGGGTTTTTGTCCAAACACAACTATCGATAATAACTATGCACACTTTCAAATACAGTGATCGAATTTGGAATATAAGATTTGTCAAAGATCTAACAGATGTGAAATTTGGTTTAATTTCTAACATCCTCCTTTAAATGATATTTCACAAATACTTTGACACCTAGCATTTCCCTTAACCTATTAAAGTCTTCCTCCTTCAAAGGTTTTGTGAAGATATTCACAACTTGGTCTTTGGACCTGCAAAAAAATAATATAACTTCATTAAATTTTACTAGCTCTCTCATGAAATGGTAGCGGATATTGATGTGCTTGCTCCTATAATGAAACACCAGATCCTTCGATAGTGCTATGGTGGAATTATTGTCACAAAATATCATTATTTCACCTTCTTGGTGATGTTTGAGCTCACCCAAGATTCTTTGCAACCATACTACCTAACATGTAGCTAAAGTTATAGTAACATACTCTACCTTAGCATTAGATAATGCAACAATTGGTTGCTTCTTTGATAACCATGAAATAACACCCGATACAAGATGAAATGCATAACAAAAAGTGTTCTTCTTGTCATCAATACTGCTAGCCCAATCACTATCTGTGTAGCCAACAAGTTCAAACTAGTATTTTCTTACATAAAATATTGCATGGTTCCTGGTCCCATTGACATAATGTAGAACTCTCTTACCTTCCTGCAAGTGAGTTTTCTTCAATGCTTCCATAAATCTGCTAATAAAACCCACTGTAAAAATTAGGTCGGGTCTAGCTGTTGTCAAGTACATGACACTTTCAACAAATTTTTTGTAGAAAGTTGGATCAATATTGTTGTTGCAATCTATCTTGCTCAATTTTAGGCCTATTGAAACCAACATGATTGCTATTTTTTTGTCCTCCATTTTGAATATATTTAAGACATCTAATGCATACTTACCTTGAGATATGAAGATACCATCCGTAGATTGGTCAACTTCAATGTCAATAAAATATTTCATATGGCCTAAGTCCATCATCTCGAACTCCTTCTTCATGGCATGTCTAAACTACTCAAACAACATATTATTGTTGCTAGTATATATCAGATCGTTAATTTACAAGTAGACAATGAACATCTCTCCATTTGCATTTGTCTTTGTGTATAGAGTGTGCTAATATGGGAATTTAATGAATTCATTCTCCTAAAGGTAAGCATCAATACGGCTATACCAAGCCCTTGGTGCTTGCTTGGACCCATACAGAGCCTTCTTCAATTTTAGGACCTTGCCTTCTAGCACTTCCAACTCATAGTCAAGTGGCTTGTCTATGTAGACCTCTTCTTCCAACACTCTATTGAGGAAGACAGACTTGACATCCATATGGTAAACATTCCAACCCTTTTGGGTTGCCAATGCTAGGATCATTCTGACTATGTCAAGTCTCGCTATAGGTGTATATACCTCATGATAGTAAATACCTAACTTCTTCTTGTAGCATTTTACAACCAGTTTGACTTTATGTCTGACAATTTATCCTTGGGCATTAAACTTGGTTTTATATACCCATTTGACTCCAATGGTTTTCTTCCTTGTTGGAAGATCCATTAACTGCTAGGTCTAATTTTTCTCTATTAATTCTATATCATCATCCATAGCTTACACCTATTTTCTATTCTTAATTGCATATTCAAATAAAATTGGATCACAATAAAAAATAAAAGTAAAATTAGTATGTTATGCTTCATCAATTTCATTTATAGTTACCTCATATATATCTTGTAAGCTTCTTATCTTTGATGGTGTCTTCAAGTTGGAGATCCTACTTGCAAGTGGAGGTGATCGTGATGATGAGGTTGTGCTACTGCTGGCACCACTATTATTGTTTGAAATTATACGTAGATTCATTATGTTTTATTCCAAGTTCTCAAACTCAATGGGTGCGGGCTCTTGTTGACCAGTTTTGGATTTCCAATTCCAAGATTCATCTTCCATAAACTTCACATCTCAGCTAATGATCAACTTATTTGTTATAGGGTTATACAACCTATAAGCCTTCAATTCTTCACTATAACCAGTGAAGATGCATTTCTCTACTTTGTCATCCAGTTTCTTTCTATTCTCATTTGGGATATGTGCATATGCTATGCACCCAAAAACTCTTAAATGAGAAACACTTGACTTCTAGTTTCTCCAAGCATCTTGAGGAATCTTGTCCTTCACACTCTTTGTGGGACATTTGTTCAGCAGATAAACTGCACAAACTACAACTTCTACTTAGAACTCATGTGGCAACTCTTATGCCTTCAGCATGCTTCATGTCATCCTATTATGGCTATGTTCTTCCTCTATGTAACAACATTTTGTTGTGGTGTATATATGGTTGTGAACTACCTTCAAATTCCGTTTACTTTGCAAACATTATGGAATTCATTGAATATGTATTCACCTCCTCCATCTATTCTAAGAGTCTTCACATAATAGTCGCTCTATTTTTCAACCAAAGCCTTGAACTTCTTGAATTTACCTAAATCTTATGATTTTTTCTATATGGGATATACCCATGTTCTCCGACTGAATTCATATATAAAAGTCAAGAAATACTTGTTACCTCCAAATGTGTTAGTTTGCATAGGACTGCAAATATTTAAATGCACTAGCTCCAATGGCTATGAAGCTCTCTAATATTGTCCTATAGGGAATGCATCCCTATGTTGCTTGCCAACTAGACAACCTTCACATGCTTGATTAGGTTTCTCTATAATGGGTAAACCCTTTACCATATACTTTTTGTACAATAGGTTCAGGCCACTAAAAATCAGGTGACCAAATCTGAGATGCCATAGCCATGTAGCATCCTTCACTATTGCACTAAATAAAAAAAAAAAAAAAAATTGAATTTGCAAGGGAAACATTTTGTTCTTTTTCATGGCTACCATTGCAATGAGCCCATTCTCTTTGTCTCTGATGATACATGCTTCATTTTTAAATTACATAGTGTACCCCTTCTGCACAAGCTATCCAATGCTCAACAAGTTATGATTCAACCCAAGCACATAATACACATCAGAGATATGCTTTATTTCACCTTGTCGGGTACAGATTATGATTTTCCCTTTTCCCATGATAGATACCTTATTGTTGTTCTCCATATTCACCTCAAATTTAATGTTTTCATCCAACTATGAGAACATCTCTTTGTTTCCAGACATGTGGTTACTACAACCACTATCGAGATACCAGGTATTCTTTTGGTTCTTCTCCTTAGTACTACAAGTTAAAAATAAATTCCCATATGCATATCTACTTTCTACATTTTCATTTTTATTTGTATAGTGGACTTGTTGCTTATTATCCTTGGCCATCTTATTTCTACATTTAGAACTATAATGACCAAATTTCTTTCAGTAATAACATTGGATATTTGATTTATCATACCTTTGATTTGATCCTTCTTTCTGATTTCTACCATTGGCTCTTCCTCCTGCTTGATGGAAGTTGCAGCTAATCTCTTCTTCATTAGAGTTTGTCCATCCTCCTCACTTGTTACCTCTTCCATGCTGACCTATATTGCTCTATCCTCTTCCTCCTTGAGAACTAGAGACACCTTGGTAGGATTCTTCTGTTATTCTATCATTTCAAAAAGAGACCTACATCTTAAAAACTTTCTCTAATGAGGACTAAGATGACTGACTTAGCCTCTACTCATGTATTTTTAGAGAACCCATGAGCTCATATACAGAGAGGGTTGTTAAATCCATCGATTATTTAATTGCAATCACTACTAAGTCGAACCTTGCTAGTAGGCCCCTTCGTATATTCTCCATAATTCTTTGGTTCTCCACATTCTCACCATTCAGCCTCATCTAGTTGATGACACCCATTGTCTGGGTAAAGAAGTCACTCATGGACTTTGACTCACTCATCTGTAAGTTCTCAAACTCCCTTCTTGACATTTGTAACCTCACCAATTTCACTTTATTGATGCTTTGTAAGGAAATGGCTAGAATTTCCTAAGCCTCCTTCGATTTGGTTACTACTGCAATTATCGAAAATAATATTTCCTCGACTCCCTACATTATATAAAATAAGACCTTCTGATCCTTTTTTCAATTCTCCTTCAATAGATCTATCTCCACTTGGGAGAGAGCACTCAACGTTGCTACATCTACTGGTTCTTCATAGCCATTTACTTCCAGGTCCCATAGCTCATAAGACCCAAATATAATATTCATTTGGATGCTCCAATAATCATAGTTCCTACCATTAAAATGTAGGATATGCAACTGCAACAAATTGCCTTTGAAATTCATTACTTCTTATTTTCCACAAGTCTTGCTCTAACTCTTACACCAATTTGAAAGTTTATTTTTTCATTGTGTTCTCAGTGGGACAACACATGCAGGGTGCTAAAATCAATTGGCTGCAACATAGAAACTCTAGCAGGTTGGAACAGGTGTGAGAGAGATAAGATGTTGTATGCTGCTAGAGAATACACAAAGGGAGGAGTAGACTGGAACAAGTGTTGTATGCCACTATTTCCAATTTGTGGGCACACACCGATGCTTTGTATGAGAGGGATGGAGCACGGGCTATATGTTGTTGGGCATTATGTGATAAATACAATGGGCTAAAACATGTGGTAGGATGGAGAAGTGTTGCAGACTTGAACATGTGATAATTTTATGGGGCTCATCAATAAATAAAATATGATTTCCATGAAATTAAAAGGCTTAGAAGTGCATGAATGGTAGAAAATCACATGTCATGGGCTATAACATGAATAAAGTGTCATATGCCACTGACCTAAATCTTTTGTATGGTTTACTATGTCAACTTACGCGTGGGCTAGAACATGCTTGTTCTACGTTGCTAAATATTACAAAGCTTATTGAGTGAAATGGAGCATGTTCTCAACCACAAGATTTAACAAAGACTATCTAGTGGGATATAACATGAACAACAAATAATAAAAATGAACTATAACCTAACTTTGCTAAGTTGGTTAATCAATCATGCAAAATATTTGCTCAATGATAAAAATACTCGAAAGGTATTATTTATGCTTAACAACGAAAATACATCCACATACATTAATTTGGAAATACATCCACATACATCTGCAACTGAACCAGTTTGTAGGTTATATCCACAAGGGAGTTTCTGAAGGCTACGACTTCAACTCCTGGATTTGGTCTACGCTTTTCTCCTCTACTCCACTCTCTTCTATCTCACTCCTTCTACTCTAAGGATGACATTGATTTATATAGTCAAATATTGGAAGGATAAAGCTTACTTACCTTCTGATATGCATTGAATTCGAAACTAAGGATTTAAAACTAAGGTTTTTATCAAAACGTAACTGCCAAAAATAAATACACACTTTAAAATACAGAGATCAAATTTGGAAGATAAGATCTGTCAAAGGTGTAAAATTTGGTTTAATTTCTAATGAAGCTTAGCCTTATAGTTTTAAGTCTGCCACAAGTTGTTGTTGGGCTTTCACAACAATTGCAGCTGTTGAAGGAATTAACATGCTTGCCACCAAGCAATTGGTATCTTTTTTAGAGCAAGAACATGTGGACTACGATACTTCGTCCAATCAGGGATGTAATGGAGGTCTAATGGATGATGCTTTTCAATTTATTATCCAAAATGGTAGAATTGAAACCGAGACTGACTATCCTTATGAGGTTTGTGACGACATCTGTGACAAAGAAAGGTATTCTACCACAAAGCTTTTCTTTATTAATTATTTAGGTTATGGGTTAAATTTCACTATGCGAGAATTTATTTGTTTGCAATAATTTGTAGGAAAAATCCTATGCAATGACAATCGATGGCTTTGAGGACATGTCAAAAAATGATGAAATGTCATTGCAGAAGTCTACCACACATCAGCCAATTAGTGTGGGCATTGAAAGCAGTGACATGGATTTCTAGTTCTACCAATCTATAAGTTTTCCCATAATTGTTGTCTCGATATATTCATTTTTATTTACACTTTATCTTCATTGACAATTTGCCTTCTATCATGTTGCGGATAGTGCATATTTGTTAGAAATAATAATCCAGATTTCATGCCTCCGCTGAACTGCACTCCAAACTTGGGCGAAGCCGGACTACACTCACAAAGTCGAGCATATCGGCAAAAAGTTTGACATGATATCACACCTACCCTCTGATAGATGTGACATCTAACAGATCCGATCACCATAGAAGTTAATGCCAGTTCAACGAATGGTCAAAAACCCTAGTTGAGGGTCTGTCAGAACCTGTCAGAGGACAAACCGTAACTTCCTCTCGCCATGGCTATATAAGGTAGTTCATGTTTTTAGAAATGTGTGTGGAAGTGTGGAGAAGAGAGCAGAGAAAGAAAGGAGAGCATTTTAGTGAGCAGTGTGGCTCATCTGATTAATGTCCGAGTAGCCGACTCGACATTTTTCCTTTTAGTTTATCCTATAGCTTAGTCTATAGATGTTCTTATTTCCTCAGTTGAGGACTTCTGTAACCCTTGTTTCATATGAATAAAGTTTGTTGTTGTTTAAGGCATCTTTAGGGTTTGTAGTTATTTTTATGTGCTAAAGTCTATTGTTCTCTGTACAAATCGCCTCAGAGCGATTTTGTTGTGGTTCTATAGATAGAGCTTAGATCCGATACTTTACTCTCAGTTTCGGTGTTTCTCTCCTCCCAACCAAGCAATACAACACCGCAACCATGCAAGCCTCCGAACAGAAAAATTTTGCAAGGCCAAAATTTTGGCTAAGTCTGAAAGAGTCTTTCCAACTTCGTTGCACAACCCAACTGCACCCGAGATTCGAGTGCGCAAGCGTAGCCTGAGTGCACAATAAGTTGGAGCGCACCCCGAGTGTGCAAGCACAACCCAGTTGCACAAAATATGGGAGCGCACTCCGAGTGCGCAAGCGAAGCTTGAGTGTGAGAAATTTCCCTCCCTCATTGTGCGCCATTCGCACTCCGTTGTGCACCATCCGAAGTTCTCACTTCGTTCCAGACGTTGGACTTCGACAAACCTCCCCTCTCATGCCTTGCACCCTACGCACTTCGCTCTTGCTCGTCTAGACTTCGACAAATAGAAATTTAAAATTTTTCAAATTGGTATCAGAGCTACTAATACCTTAATGTGAAGACCGAAGCAGAATGACTTCCACTAGAAATAACTTGTAGTTGCAGATCCTGTGCTTCAAAAGGAAAAAATATGATTACTAGAGCATCTAGATGAAGATCCTGTTTGGATCTCAGGAGCTGTGAGAGTTAGTCGAGAACGGCTACCTAGAACCAAAAGATGCGGCAGCACTGGCTGCTCTCTCTCAAGAAGATAAGGACCTGTTGAAATAGAACACGAAAAAAGACCAAAATGCCCTCTTCTACATCATGTAAGTGGTTGAGGAGTCCATCTTCCCACGGATCACATCAGCCACCAAAGCGAAGCAGGCCTGGGAGATTCTGACTAGCTCGTACCATGGCACCAATAAGGTAAAGTTGGTGAAGCTGCAGATGCTTAGGAGGGAGTTTGGAAATATGTAGATGAGTGAGTCTGATTCCATGAGTGATTTCTTCACCTGGAAGATGGACATTATCAACCAGACGTGGTTGAACGGAGAAAATATGTAGAGCCAAAGAATTGTGGAGAAGATTCTCAGAAGTCTGCCTGCCAAGTTTGATTTGGTTGTGATAGCAATTGAAGAGTCGAGAGATCTGACAACCCTCTCTACAGACGAACTCATGGGTTCATTGTAGACACATGAACAAAGGCTGAGCCATTCATATTTGACCTCTGTAGAGCAAGCATTCAGGGCTCAGGTCTCATTTCGAGACAACAACAGACAAGATTCCCACCATGGTGCCTGTAGTTCTCATGGAGGAAGAGGCAAAGGCAGGCATGGGAAAGGCAATAAGAAAGGAGTAAGGTCAAACCCTAGCGAAGGGGAGACCAATTGTAATTTCCATAAACAAGGTGGAAGAGGTAGTTCAAAAAATTAGCAAGCTGGATCTGATCAGGAGGACATGTCAAAGGTCCAGTGTTATATCTGCAAGAAGTTCGGCCATTACATCTTACAATGCAGAAAATGGATGACCACAGAGAACCAGCAGCAAGCCCATTACACGGATGAAACCAAAAATGTGGCAGGAGGTAATGTGTTGTTGACTTGCAACATTGAGGAGGAGTGCCAGAAGAATGTCTGGTACTTAGATAGTGGGTGCAACAACCACATGATGGGGAACAAAGAGATGTTCTCCCAACTAGATGAAACAATCCAGTCTGAGGTGAATATGGGGAACAACAATAAGGTTCCCATAATGGGGAAACGAAATATCCTCATCCACACCAGGCATGATGAACGGAAGCAGATCTATGACATCTACTATGTGCCTGGCCTAAAGCATAACCTGCTGAGAATTGGACAACTCATGCAGAAGGGACATACGGTCCAGTTCAAAGACAAAGCTTGCACCATCAGAGACAAGTCGCATGGGCAGATTGCTATAGTGTCCATGACAAAGAATAAAATGTTTTCACTGTAGATTCAGAATGAATCATTGATGTCTTTGAGTGTAGTTGTGAAAGATGCTACCTAGCTATGGCATCTCATATTTGGTCACCTGAACTTCAGTGGCCTAAATCAACTGCACAAGAAGTAGATGGTGAAGGGTTTACCCCTAATAGAGCAGCAAAATCAAGTTTGTGGGAGCTACTTAGTTGGCAAACAACATAGGGATTCGTTCCATTTCGGTCAGTCTTGGAGACCATCATAGCCATTGGAGCTGGTGCACTCAGACATTTCTGATCCGATGTAGACCAACACGTTTGTCGACAATAAATACTTCTTAACATTCATAGATGACTTCAGCCAAAAGACTTGGATCTATGCCATCAAGTTGAAGTCAGAAGCATTTGCCAGATTTAAGGAGTTCAAGGCTCTGGTGGAGAAACAGAGTGGATATCAGATCAAGACTCTCAGGATAGATGGTGGAGGTGAATACATCTCCAATGAATTCCATAACTATTGCAAGCAACACAGGATTTGAATGTAATTCACTACCAGATACACGGCACAAAAAAATAGTGTAGCTGAGAGGAAGAACCAGACCATCATGGAGATGGCACGAAGCATGAGGAAGGCGAAGGGATTACCGCACAAATTTTGGGTAGAGGCTGTAACTTGTGCAGTCTACCTGCTGAACAGATGTCCCACCAAAAGCGTGAAGGACAAAATCCCTCAGGAGGCCTGGAGCGGTGTGAAGCCAAGTGTGGCTCACTTATGTGTGTTCGGGTGCATTGCATATGCACATGTTCCAGAAGAAATGTGGTAGAAGTTGGATGATAGAGCTGAAAAGTGCATTTTCACATGGTACAGTGAGCAGAAAAATGCATATAGGCTATACAACCCTGTGACGAAGAAGCTCATCATCAGTCGTGATGTAAAATTTCTTGAAGATGAAGCCTGGAACTGGAAGTCAGAGACTGGCCAGTCAGAGCCAGCAGTAGTACAGTCTGTTGACTTGGAAGAAGGAAGTGTGCAACCACCTGCAACTTCCAACAGCAGTAGCGATGCCAGTAGTAGCACAACCACTCCATCTTGGTCGCCTCCACTCGTAAGTAGAATCTAGAACCTAGTGATACCAGTGAAGACAAGGAGCTTGCAAGAAATCTATGAGGCAACCCAAACCCATGTAGATGAAGAGTACTCTGAATTTGCATTTTTTATTGAAGTTGATCCAGTAGAGTTCAAAGATGCAAGTCAGAATCAAAAGTGGGTGCAGGCGATGGAGGAGGAGATTAAAGCCATTAAAAAGAATGATACATGGCAATTGACAGATCTTCTAGTAGGAAATAAGACCATTGGGGTCAAGTGGGTGTATAAGATAAAGTTCAATGCCCAAGGAGACATTGAAAAGCATAAGGCCAGAATGGTGGCGAAGGGTTATAAGAAGAAGTCAGGCATCGATTACCATGAGGTTTAAGCACCTGTAGCCCGACTTGACACCATCAGGATGATCTTGGAATTAGCAGCCCAATAGGGTTGGAAGATGTACAAGATGGATGTCAAGTCAGCATTCCTCAATCGAGTGTTGGAGGAAAGAGGTCTACATAGACCAACCACCAGGTTACAAAATTGAAGGCTAGGAGGGCAAAGTCCTGAAGCTGAAAAAGGCCTTGTATGGTTTGAAGCAGGTGCCCCGAGCTTGGTATAGTCAGATTGACAGTTACTTTTAGCAAAATGGGTTTGTAAAATGCCCATATGAGCACACCCTGTACATGAAGACAAATGAAGCAGGTGAGCTCATTATCGTCTGCCTGTATGTGGACGATTTGATTTATACTGGCAAAAATAATGTCCTATTCAACCAGTTCAGAACAACCATGAAGGAGTTCAAGATGACGGACATAGGGCTAATGAAGTATTTTCTCGGCATTGATGTTGACCAATTGGTAGATGGCATCTTCATTTATCAGAGCAAGTATGCGAAGGATGTCCTGAAGTGATTCAAGATGGAGGAAAACAAACCTACCATCACACTTGTAGCCACAAGTTTGAAGCTGAGCAAATTGGATTCAGGGAGGAATGTAGATCCAACCCTGTTCAAGAGGCTAGTTGGCAATATGATGTATTTGATTGCAACTCGACCAGATCTGATGTTCGGAGTCAGTCTGATCAGCCATTTTATGGAGACTTCGAAGGACACGCACTGGCAAGAAGGCAAGAGGATCTTTCGCTATGTCAATGGGACACGAAACAATGGCCTATTTTACGCCAGACAGGACCAATTGGACCTGGTCGACTTCACAGATAGTGATTGGGCTGGCAGTACCAACGATCGAAAAAGTACCATCGGGTATGCTTTCCATATTGGATCAAGGGCAGTCTCATGGGCATCCAAGAAACAACCCATCATTGCGTTGTCCACAGCCGAAGCAGAATATGTCACCGCCACGTCAGTCGCATGCTAGGCAGTTTGGCTGCGAAGAGTTCTGAGTGAACTGAACTATCCTTCGAAAGGCGCGACAATAATTTTCTATGATAATAATTCGGCCATTGCATTGTCAAAGGATCCTGTGTTCCATGGCCGGACAAAACACATCGATATTCGTTATCACTTCATCAGAGAGTTGGTGAAGTCCGGAGAAATTCAACTACAGTTTTGTAGATCCAAGGAGCAGTTGGAAGATATCTTCACGAAGCCTTTGAAGGAGGAAGACTTCAGTAGATTGCGAGAGCAGCTTGGAGTCAAAGCGCTCATGAAATTAGGCTTAAAGGAGGGTGTTAGAAATAATAATCCAGATTTCACGCCTCCGTCGAACTGTGCTCCGAACTTGGGTGAAGCCGGACTACGCTCGTGAAGTCGGGCATCTCGGCAAAAAGTTTGACATGACATCGCACCTACCCTCTGATAGATGTGACATCCGATAGATTCGATTGCCGTAGAAGTTAATGCCAGTTCGACGATTTAATGCCAGTTCGGTGATTGGTCAAAAACCCTAGTTGAGGGTCTGTCAGAACCTGTCAGAGGACAAACCCTAACTTCCTCTCCCCGCGGCTATATAAGGCAGTTCGGGTTTTCAAACATGTGTGTGGAAGTGTGGAGAAGAGAGCAGAGAAAGAAAGGAGAACGTTTTAGTGAGCAGTGTGGCTCATATGATTAATGTCCGAGCAGCCGACTCGACATTTTTCCTTTTAGTTTATCCTGCAGCTTAGTCTGCAGATGTTCTTATTTCCTCAGTTGAGGACTTCTGTAACCCTCGTTTCATATGAATAAAGTTTGATGTTGTTTAAGGCATCTTTAGGGTTTGCAATTATTTTTATGTGCTAAAGTCTGTTGTTCTCTGTACAAATTGCCTCAGAGCAGTTTCGTTCGGGTTCTATAGTTAGAGCTCAGATCCGAGACTTTGCTCTCAGTTTCGGTGTTTCTCTCCTCCCAGCCAAGAAAGCCAACGCCGCAGCCGCGCAAGCCTTCGAAAAGAAAGATTTTGCAAGGCCAAAATTTTAGCTAAGTCCGGAAGAGTCTTCCCAACTTCGCTGCGCAACCCGACTGCACTCGAGATCCGAGCGCAGCCCGAGTGCGCAATAAGTTGGAGCGCACCTCGAGTGTGCAAGCGCAACCCGGTTGCGCAAAACACGGGAGCGCACTCCGAATGCACAAGCGAAGCTTGAGTTCAAGAAATTTCCCTCCCTTGCTATGCGCCGTCCAAAGTTCGCACTTCGCTCCCGACGTTGGACTTCGGCAAACCTCCCTCCTGCGCCCTGCGCACTTCGCTCTCGCTCATCCAGACTTCGGCGAATAGAAATTTAAAATTTTTCAATATTCACGTTGTCATACTGGTAGCTTATGGCTTCGCTGGGAAACACTACTGGATCGCGAAAAACTCGTGGGATGGAAGCTGGGGAGAGAATGGGTATATTAGGATGGAAAGGAATTTTAACAGTTCATATGGGAAGTGTGGGATTGCTATGCAGACATTATATCTAGTCAAAAGTCCAGCTAAATAACTCTTGGTTATACTAGCGTTACTAGGAGCGTCCATCATGTTTGTGAATAATAAGGGTGAACATTAAAAACTATTTAATCTAGATTCCTGAAATCTGCAAAGGTTCAAATTTACATGTCATGTTTAATGCAACTTTGCCTATACTATAGGCAGTTTAGTAAAGCTTTCCGGCACGTGTGAATCCGGCTTCGTCTAGTTATAGCTTGTTAGCCAATTCACACGTATAGTTGTGGAACTTATTCTTATAAATAATGTTTGTAGATGTACGTATGGTTGTTGAATTTATTATTATCACTAATTAAAAGAAATGTTTGTGGATGCTGATGTAACTGTTTAATGTAATTTCTAACGCTAAGGCTGATGGGACAATGATTACCTTTTTGAAAATGCCGAGTTAACTTGCATTGCCATGATGACACCTTGAAGTGAATAGCAGGTTATTGTCCTTTTCCATGTTGGCACATCAATCCTAACAATCGATGAGACCTTTAAATGAATAGCATATTATTGTCCTTTTCCATGTTGCCACCTCAATCCTAATAACAATCTTTGATATACTCTGGAAATCATAAGAATGATATGATAAATCAAATTTGATTTGGGTTAGGCAGTTTGACTGTTTTTATGGTTGGCAAATGCCAAGCAATAATTGGAGATAAAATGAGATTTTTTTCGTTCTCAAAAGTGGAATTGAAGAAAGCTCATTATGATCGAAAATGTGCAAGAGTTATGCTTATTCGTCTATCTTCATTAAATTATTTTAGATATAAATTGCCTCAACATTATTTTTTAAATTTACATAGTGGAATCGGTAGCGATAATCCATATGTTATCCATATTTTATGGTATTTTACATTGTTTGCCTCGAGCACACTCTCCATTTTTTATGGTTGTCATTTTGCATTGTTTGCCTTTGAAAGCGCCAGTAGTTGCATAGTCTGTCCCTATAATCACCATGTTGCAATCATTTTAAATTTTTTACGCAACTAAAAACACTGGACAAGCATTTAGTCTGATCTGACCCACTGTGAGCCTCGAACACGTTGTCCATATTTTATGGTTGTCATAGTATTTTGCGCTAGAAGTCCCACACAACATAATTTGCCCCTATAACCTGCCCCTATAATCGTCATACATCAATCATTTTAAACCTTTTACGCTCATTTTTTATGGTCACCATAGTATTCTACTATGACCACCACAGTATTCTACGTTATCTATCTCAGAAACGGCTACATAGTACTCATGCAATCTGCCCCTGTAACCACCATGTTGCAATCATTTAAAATTTTTTACAATGCTGAAAACACCAAGAAAGAGACAAGCCTCTGCCTTTTATGAGGTTTAAAAAACCAATTGATCTACACCTTAAATCTATTAATTTTTTAATTTTTAAAATTAAAATAATTATAAAAGTATATTAAATAAACTGTAATATGATAATAAATTTAGACAGTGTTACCTAGAATAAAGTATATTTGTAATTGTAATTACTAACTAATTTTATAAAAAAATCTTATTTTACAGTGGAAGTCAATGGCAATAATGGAGTTTTTGGAGCATACGCATAATGGAAGAGGGAGGAAGTGGCATTGTTAAGTAAAATGGAATTGAAGAAAGCTCATTATGATATAAAATGTGCACAAATGTGTTTGAGTTTTGCTATTTGTTGTTTTTCATAAAATTATTTTAGATATAAATTGCATCAACAAATATATGTTATTTTTTATTTTTAAAATTAATATATTTTTTAAAAAATATATTAAATAAATTATGATAAGATATTAATTTATAAAATTTTATTTAAAAATAAAATATATTTATAAATTTGCAATTGTAATTAATAATTAATTTAAAAAACATCGTTTTATAATGGAAGGCAATGATAATAATGGAGTCTCTTGAACATAGACATAATGGAAGAGGGAGGAGGTGGCATTGTTATGTAAAGCTTCTTCTTTTTTACTTCCCTTATATGATTTTAATTTTATTGTTTCTTAAAGCATATAGGCATTTTTTTTTTTTTTGGGTGCGATGGGATTGAAGTGTTGTCATGTTAGGGGTGATGGACCATGTATTGCATTTAATATGTGGACATTAAAGTATTCTTCGGTAGAGTTATATGATAATATAATTAAGATAGTGCCTTAATCATATGATTTTAATGAAGAATAAGGACAAAGAAAGTAAAGAGTTGATTGAGAGGTGGTTATGGTGTTGGCAACATGTTAGCATTGACAAGAGATGACCATTTTGAGGATATTTTTTTCTTCATGTGTTATCATGTCAATCTTGTAGATAAAGCATCATTTGTTGCATGAATTATTTTATCCTTGAAGCTTTATAGCAGTTCTAAAATTCATAATGTTTAATGTTGTTGCACATTTGATCAAGGAGAAGGGTTATTTATTTTTGTTTGGTGGATATAAGGTTTGGTGTTTGATCCTGTAATGAGAGAATGCATATTGGTTATGCGAAGTTGGAGGTTGGAATGTAGTTTTGGCATTGTCATGATCATAATGTCATCCACTCTTGTAGATTTGGAGAGGATAAATTACATTACAAGATGGTTGATTTTTTTCTAGCATAGTGAGTGATCATAGCATATGGTTAATTTGTCTTTGCAAATATTATTGTATGACATGGTGATTAATGTTTGTGACGCATTCATTAATACTTATCTATAATTCACATTATTTCTATTCTATGCGGTAATAATAATTATAAGGTAAATAGATGCAATAGAAGGAGAATGATGTGGTCCATTTTACCTTTGTATTGGATGCACTAGGCTTTTGTAACAATTGTGTCGGTCTAAAGTAAAGATGTTGTAAACTCGAGTGAAGGGAATAGAGCACTATTGCTTTTATTATTTTAAATATAACTCATAAATACTTATATATTGAGATTTTAAGGATCTCATTTATTGGTTGCAAACTACTAACTATGGGTAAAATCTAGATTGGCCATTTTTAGATCACATGTGGTCCATGTTGTAAGGTTTTTAGTATGGAGTGAGAATATAAGTAGTCTTTGATCGAATATGATTTACTTAATAGAATTTATTTTCATTGAGCTCTTATTAGTTCATGGATTTAGATGTGCTACTCTTTATGCTTGGATGTAAACATAATTATGTAGATAAGTTATTTCCATGTTATTACTTGATTTTTTTAGATTTTAGAAGTTATGCGATCCACAACCACAACCATTTTTTGATCCCATCTTGAGACTAATAGGTACCCAAAAGCATTGAATAGTTAGCTTGGTTTTGGTACAAGATCTCTTGCCTTGTAAAACAATGCCTAATACTTATTGATAGGGAAAGACTTCATGGTAATACATGTAACTATGGTTGAATTAAACTTTAAATTTATGATGAAACTTAGAAATAAAGGTTTTTTGAGATTTTGAATTATGTTATTTTATAGTTTAAATTCCCATATTTATTTCATTATTTCAACATTGAACTATATATTAGAATTTCATTCAACTTTAATAAGAAAAAGACTCTTAGATAAGGAAGTGAGCATCTTATTAAGAAATTACTGGACATTCTGCGTTTTTACTCTCGTAATTTTATTTGTCTATGTTCGGTTATAAAAGGTCGCCTCAAGCACAGTGAATTTAGAAAACGCTCCATCTATTACTGACTATTTGTTTGTCTCAAGATAATTGGTCCTGGGACCACTTTATATGTAGCATGCTAGTTCCGTATACACCACTTCGATTCTCCCTACCGCCAATGGTTGATAGGTTGCTTCTCTGCACACGCATAATATATGTGACACACATAGGTCCTATATTACATGACATTCCCTGATGGATTATTCTGTACGTCTCAACTTTGAAATTTATCTTCCTCCTGTTTTTCTTCTGATATCACAGTAGAAATGGAGTGCCGCTGATAGACAAGTTTAGCCGAACACAAAACACTCGTTATGTCGGTACTTTTTGATTGGGGATGAACATAAATAGATATTAATGTCGGTACTTTTTGATTGGGGATGAACATAAATAGATATTAATGTGGAACAGAATTTCAAGGAAGAATATTGACAGAGTGGAATTTCAACCATGGAAGAATATTGACAAAGCGGAACAAGCTAAATGAGTAGATAAACTTAGAAAAACAGTTATCAAAATGGAAGTATCGTTGCACAATATGTCCCTAAAAAGCCAATTAAAAAGTATGAGGACACAATTCAAGCTTTAAGGGAATTACTGCATGTCCTCCATTATAAAGCAAACGGCAAAGCCAAGAACATTCTGGCTATAATCCAAATTTGGTTCGCCTTCACTAATGATGACATCGAGGCATCTTGGAACTCATCGATACCACCGTGTACTTTCAACGGGACCATTCGTACCATTTGTAGACGATAATTAGTTTCCAAACAGCCTGGAAAATACCAAGAAATTGAAACGTGTTGGTTACTCCATCTACGCGACGGCCCTCCGTATATTCAAATTCCCACTTGACTATGCCACCTAGCTAGTCTCGAAAGACACTCCAAGGGAAAAGGAATGCCCATCTATAAAGCTCGAAGCCTTCTCAGTATCATCTCAAAAGCTTCGAACCACGGTCTTAGTTTTCGAGGTGAGGGACAATCACTCAAACCTCTACTTCTATTTCTGCCATTTTTCCGAACCTTCAATTGCAATGGAAAATTTTGTATTCGCTTCATTAGCGCTTCTCCTTCTGCTGTGCATAGAAAGATCCGCCTGCTCTAGAGAATATCCGCTGAGTAGAAATGGCCACGAAGACTTGGCCTCCGACGACAAACTTTTCCAGATTTACGAACAATCGCTGAGCCAATAAGGTAAAGTCTACAACGGATCGAATGAGAAACAAACGCGGTTCAACATATTCAAGAACAATTTACTCTACATCAACGCGCAGAACCAGAAAAATCAATCGTATTTTCTCGGCCTCAATAATTTCGCAGACCTTACCCATGACAAGTTGAAGAGCATATACCTGGGTAAACTCTTCCGTCCCTCCACGCGTCTTCAAAAGAGTTCTTCCAGCCATCGTTATCAATACGTACACGGTGATCAATTACCCGCATCTTTGGACTGGAGTGAAAACGGTGCCGTTACGCATGTGAAGGATCAGGAGCTTTGCGGTGATGAAGAATTGCTTTAATCTTTTTTCAAAAGATTTTATATTTTATTCTGTAAACCCTAACCTTATGGTTTTGATTCTTCCACAGGTTGTTGCTGGGCTTTCTCAGCAATTGCGGCTGTTGAAGGAATTAACATGCTTGCCACCAAACAATTGGTGTCTTTATCTGAGCAACAACTTGTCGACTGCGACACCTCGTCCAATCAGCAGGGGTGTAACGGAGGTACGATGGATGATGCGTTCCAATTTATTATCCAAAATGGTGGAATTGACACCGAGGCCGACTATCCTTACCAGGCTCGTGACGGCGTCTGTGACGGAAGCAAGGTATTCTACCACAAAGCTTTTCTCTATTAATGATTTAGGTTATGGGTTATCGGTTAAATTTCACTGCACGAGAATTTATTTGTGTGCTATAAATTTGCAGGAAGCATCCTATGCAGTGACAATCGATGGCTTCGAGGACGTGCCGGAAAATGACGAAATGTCATTGCAGAAGGCTGTAACACATCAGCCAATTAGTGTGGGCATTGAAGGCAGCGGCACGGATTTCCAGTTCTACCAATCTGTAAGTTTTCCCATAATTGTTGTCTGGATATATTCGCTTTTATTTATACTTTATGTTCATTGACAATTTTCCTTCTATCATGTTGCGGATAACAGGGCATATTCACGGGAGAATGTGGAACTGATCTTAATCATGCTGTCACACTGGTGGGTTATGACTCCGCTGAGAAGGACTATTGGATCGCGAAAAACTCGTGGGGTGAAAGCTGGGGAGAGAATGGGTATATTAGGTTGGAAAGGAATATTAACAGTCCATCTGGGACGTGTGGGATTGCGATGCAAGCATCCTATCCAGTTAAAAGTCAAGCTAAATAATTCGTAGTTATGCTAGCATTACTAGCACCGTTTAAGTTTATAAATAATAAGGGTGAACATTAAAAACTACTTAGATTCATGATTTAATTCAACTTTTCCTATACCATGTGTAGTTCAGCAAAGCTTTCCGGCCGGTGTGAATCCGGCTTCGTCTAGCTATGTGATGTACCCACATAATGTAATTTCTATCGGTGAAGTGGATGGGATAATGATTATTTTTTGAGATTTTTTACAAATGGGGTTTTGAACAAGAAACAATCACCATCAGTCAACTACCTGTCGACCATTGATTACTTTTAAAAAAAATCCGAATTAATTTTACAATTGCACTTGCCATGATGACACCTTTAAGTCAATAGCAGGTTATTTTCATTTTCCATGTTGGCACATCAATGCTAACAAGCGATGAGACCTTTATATAAATAGCATATTATTGCCCTTTTCCATGTTGGCACATCAATCCTAACGATCTTTGATATACTTTGGAAATTATAAGCATGATAGGATATATCAACTTTGATTTGGTTTAGCCAGTTTGACTGTTTTTATGCTTGGCACATGCCAAAGCAATAAATGAGATTTTTTTCATTCTCAAAAGTGGAATTGAAGAAAGCTCATTAGGATCGAAAATTTACAAATGTGCATAAGTTATGCTTATTTGTCGGTGTTCATAAAATTATTTTAGATATAAATTGCCTATATTTGAATTTACAGAGTGGAATTGTTAAAGGTGACCATAATATTCTTGGTTGTCCGTTTCGGAAGTTGCAACACAGTTTTTATGCAGTCCACTATCACATAGTACTCGCAAAGTCCACCCCTATAATCACCACGCCACAATAATTTCAAACCTTTTACTCTGTTGAAAACACCAGAAAAAGTATAAATATTCAATCTAATGAGCCTCTTGTCTGCCTCAAGCATATTCAGTCTAATGAAGCCTTTTGTTTGCCTCGAGCATATTCAGTCTAATGAAGCCTTTTGTTTGACTCGAGCACATTGTCTGTCTTTCATGGTTATTATAGTATTATGTGTTATTATAGTATTATGTGTTGTCCATATCAGAAGCTGCTACACAATATTCAAGAAGTTTGCTCCTATAACCACCATGCCGTAATCATTTTAAATCTTGTATGCTACTGAAAACATTAGAAAAAGGATCAGCTAGACTCAAGGTTTGAACCTTAAACCTGTGCAACCTTTGGAAGAACCAATTACTCTATACCATCTGTTATTTTTTTATTTTTAAATTAAAAATAATTAGAAAAAAATATATTGAATAAATTGTGATATGATAATAAGTTTACAAAGTGTTACTTAGAATAAAGTATATTTGAAAATTAAAATAATTATAAAAAAAAATATTGAATAAATTGTGATATGATAATAAGTTTTGAAAGTGTTACTTAGAATAAAGTATATTTGTAATTGTAATTAATAATTAATTTTATAAAAAAATCTTATTTTAAAGTGAAAGGCAATGACAATAATGGAGTTTTTGGACCATACGCATAATGGAAGTGGGAGGAGGTGGCATTTCTAAGTTAAATAGAATTGAAGAAAGCTCATTATAATATAAAATGTGCGTAAATGTCCATGAGTTGATTTTCATGAAATTATTTTAGATATAAATTGCATGAGAAATATTTATTATTTATTATTTTTAAAATTGATATAATTATAAAAAATAATAATAAAGATAAAATTTTTTATATAATAAATTAAAAATATAAATAAAATAAAATTTGTTTTAAATTTAAGGCAATGATAATAATAGTAGCGAACATGGGCGAAGGCGACAACGTTGGTGAAAACAACATGGGTGAAGAAACAAGCACGGGTGAAGGCGATAGTATTGGTGAAGATGACGCGAGTGAAGGTAGCAATGGTGGATTAGAGGGGAATGCTTCTATAGTTCCTCTAGGGCTATCAGATGATAAAGGCCCTATCACACTTCTTGAATGTGGGCCACTCTACCATGGCTCCATGGTGGGCTCTAGTGGGTCGATTGCAGGTGGATCTACCAATGATAAAACTCTGGAAGGTTTCCCTATGTCTAATGGAGCCAAATCTAGGAATCTAGGTGACAATCACATGTGGATCCATATTGGTTTAGTGGATCCTAGAGGAGAATATTTTCTACCCTTTGGATCAATGATTCCTAGAGAAAGTGTTCTTTTGAAAGTGGAAGCGATGGGACCACAAGGAGGAGATCCCCAAACATACCACTCCTTTGTGGATATGGTGAAGAGCAACTCTCTTTCAAACCCTAGCCCACCCAACCCTAGGGTTGAGCTCCTCCCTTCAAATGGATCCTTAAGAATCCCATCCATGATTGTGTCCTCTATTGTTACTAGTAACTCCCTTTCTCTTTTGGGTAAATTCTTGGGGTCACAACCTCACATGGAATCAATCCATAAATGGGCTCTATCTATGTGGTATCCTTTAGGATATTTGGATTTGGTTGCACTCCCTAGAGGTTTCTTCCTTATATGATTTGATAGCTCCAATAATTCAAGTCAAATCCTTAGAGGTGGGCCTTGGTTTTTTGGAAGAAGATGAATCTTTCCAAGGAAATGGGGTGTTGACTTCAATCCAGCCACCCAAAACATTAATTTTTCATCCATCTAGATTTTTCTCCCAAGCCTTCCTCTCTAGTTTTGGTACAAGGATATTATCAGAGGGATTGCACAAAATATTAGAGATTTAATCACTTTTTATCTAGTAATAAAATCTAAGAACCGTATGGTCCATGCCCATATGTGTGTAAACGTAAACCTGGACTCTACCCTCCCTTCTTCAATCAACCTCATTTTAGAGGTTTACACTTTTTCTTAGGCCATTGAATATGAAAATAAGCCTACATTTTGTGACCAATGTTCCAAGCAAGGCCATCTTCGTTTGCAGTGCCCTAAAGTTTCCAAGATGCATCCAAATAATGCCAAAAATGAGAACCAATAGTATTGGATACCTCATCAGCACTCCAAATTGTCCTTCCCAACTCCAGATCAAGTTACTCCCAAGGTCATTTTGGGGAGGTGTCATTGGTGATCGAAGCATGAGGAGCTCCTGTTAATCTATTGAATCATCTCCAAATACCCAAGGCATCCAAGGATGCTGTTACAATTTCATCTCTTAATCCATCGATGTGGTATGATTTATCTTCCTCTCTTAAGGTATGACCTCTCATTCTTGTTTCAAATTATTTCTCTTCTCTGATTGATGGTGATCAAACCATTTCTTTTGAGAATGCTTCCAAGAATCCCATCCTCAATCCTCCTTTAAGTTCCCCCCTTTTCCCCAAGAGCCTCCTTGGCTCTCCCACCTGTAACCCTAAAACCAAAAGTCATAAATATCCCTCAAAACCCTTCTTGGAGAAGGAATTTATTTACCCTAATCCATGAAGTCTTAAAAATGGATTAGCAGATGTTGGGGTAGAGCATAATTTTGGGAGACCATCAACTAAAAATCTAAGAAAATATGATATGGAGTCAGAGGTCACCGATGGCTCTCAGTATTTATTGAAGATGTGTGTTGAAAATCCTTCTCAGCCCTTTTCTAGGGGAAAAATATTCAATCCCATTTTTTTAATGTAAATTGTTTCCTGGAGCTTTAAACAGCAGATGAAGTTTTTCACAAGTTTTGGGTACTGTTTTCAGAACAGTTGCTGGTTTTTAGTTTAAGTTTGTACTTATTTCTTGACTCCCTAAGGTGGGTTTGCTCCTTGTTAGTTTCTCTTAGTTCTTCCTTGGAAGCTTCTACTTCTTTGTTGTAAAATATTATGGGATACTTTCGAAATGCCTCTTACAAATCAATCCATATATATATAATAAATTATGATACAATATTTAGTTTTTAAAATTTTACTTAGAATAAAATATATTTCTAATTGTAATTACTAATTAATTTAATAAAAAATATTGTTTTATAATGGAAGGCAATGGTAATAATGGATTATCTTGAGCATAGGCATAATGGAAGAGGAAGAAGTTGGCATTGCTATGTAAATCTTCTTTTTTTTACTTCTCTTATATATGGTTTTAATTTCAACATTTCTTAAACCATATAGGCTTTTTTTATGTGTGATGGGATTGAAGTGTTGTCATGGAAGTGATGGAGCATACACTACATTTAATATATGGTGTAGACAACTAAAATACATTTTGTTTAGGATAGTAATCATACGGGCACCTCTACAGACCATATGACTAATCTTGGACCTTTCCAATATCTAGTAGTGGTTCTAACCACTCACTAGGGGCAATTATGAATTTTTTATGTGTAGTTGCTATTGACCATAGTGGCTACCATCATCGACTACTACCACTCAGAGTAGCCAAGGCTAGCCATTGCTATGGATAGCGGCTAGCATTGATACTAAAATGTGAGTCCAAATCATGCATGATAACTAAACTTGCCTTGATTTCAAGTGGATTTGGTCATCATTCTCCCATAATTTCTCCTAAATGCCACTCCCATGCAATTCTAGAACTGGGTGTTCCCACCTGATGGTCAATTTCATGTAGATATAGATCTTGGCTTCTCCAAGAAGCCAAGATTTGAAATTTGGGAGGCCTACATATGCAACCTCCTAGGAACAAGTAAGGATCTAAGATTTTATCTAGCAAACACCTGTCTAAATGAATAGTGAGTTAACAACCCTTGAGGAGATTGGAAGTGCTACCCAATTGCAGATCATCGAGCCTACGACCAACCATGGGGATTTTAAATGAATGAGAAGCATACATCATAAATCCACACTGATCTAATGTAAATCCCCTTGATTTTCATTGATAATCCATATCTAGACATGAAGGTGACCCTTGAACATCAATTTGGATGAGGAATTGAGTGTCACAACCCTTGGTTTTTGAGGCAAAATATCACAATTAGCAGTCGATATCTTCAACAATAGCCTACAGTCATGACTGCTTTGAGTGACAATGTCTAGGGTTTGATGCACCATTTATTTAGTTTTTAGCATAGATTTCCTATTACTTCTACTTTGTCAGCTTATATTAGAGTAGATTTGTATTTTCCATTGTATTTGTATGATGATTTATTAGTTATTCATACATTTTTGCTCATATTTGCACCTTTACACTTTTTATCATGCTTTCATGTTATTTCATGCAAAATATTTGAAACAAACCTCATAACGAGAGGTTGCATATGCTATTGATGTATTTTGTGGTTTCTTTGTGCATAGGTGATAGGATCTACAAAGGGTAAACCATATCCAAGGACCTTTCCTCCGCATAAGAGAGAAGGAGGCACCAATAATAGGCCGTTAATCAATTTGTTTTGCTCAAGGAGATGTTTGAAGTGCACCACCCCTTTTTATGGGATTTCAAATATTGTAACCATTGTATCAAGAATTGATATCCCAAAAAGGGACCTATATGTAACCTAATTTTATCATGAATTAATAAAGAAAGCTTCATATTTTTGTTAGTTCGTTGTTATACATACTTATTGATTTTATCTTTGATATAATGATGTCAATAGCTTAGGTGTATTATTTTTGGCATCGTACAAATGGCGATCACAATAGGGACACCCGTATTTTATGTTGTTTTGCTAATTTACTAAGTATTTTTTGTGTGCAGGTGTGGTCGCTCTAGTCGACAATGACTAGTGGATCTTAGTCACTTTTAAGAAAATGACCTATCACAACCACCCTAAGTGACAATGGCCAGCAGAAAACATGTAACAACAAATAGCCTGAGAAACAATAGACTTGAATTCCAGGTTGGTGGTATTCTCTAGAATTTTGTTTCATTAGAAAATATAGATAAAGTATAAGGTTAAATTCTTAGAATGTCTTAGTTTTTCTACTAGACATTGCTAGAAACAATAAAATTTTTATTGCAATCTACCCTAGTCTCCAGCAGTGTCGGTTGTGTGTAGGATTTTGCATGCTTGAGGCTCAACTAGAGGCCATTGCTTCATAATTAAAATTTGCATTATCTAAACAACATGTAGCATTAGACATACATTTTATTAAAGTGAAAGAATCTTTCTAAGCATATAGGAGAATCATTCGAGTGCTTCATGATGCATTTATTATTTGCATAAATTTAACAAGAACAATCACACACCACATCACATGTTTATTATCCACAAGGTTGTTTCAAAAATCCATAAATGTATATCAATACATCTCATTTAGCTCCTTTCACCTATGACATTAGAAGAAAGCATTCATCCTCAATGAACTTCGTAGTATCCTTACCATGGAAGAAAAACTAGAGGGTTTCAGTGCCATGAAGCATAACTTATTCCATAGAGTTAGATCAAAAGGTTATCCTATAGTCTTTCTCCTAGCTTTATTTATAAAAGTTATTTTTTCACATAGGCTTGCATTATTGCAAAAAATTATGGATAGGTTGCATAACAGACAAAGGACCAGACATCATAGCACCCCCATTGTGCTAAATCTAGTCAACTATGAGTTCATTAGAAAATTATGTATCAAAGAAATGGTTATTAATCCTTTTTTTTATGTTTGTGTTGCAGATCAAGAATTATCACATTTTGGCAAAGGAATTATATGTTGGGAAAATAGCAAGTCTTTGAGGGACTTACTTTGCAAAAATAAAATCTTTTAGTTTTCATTATGTTCAATCTCACTCGTTCAAGAAAAACAATTCCAGCCACTGGTGAAACTCTATGCTAGCTATTAATGCAATCAAACGCTTTGTTTCAAACATGGTAGCCCATACAAAATTATTTTTTAATTATTTTTACAATTTTAATTTTGGGTTTTTGTGCAAATATAATTATTATAATAAATAAAAAGTGGCTATAAGTGTTCACCTTTTGGACATATCCCACTTTGTTATATTTTTTACTCTTATAAGGATGTCTAGCTGCCAATGTAATATTTAATTTTTAGAATTTTGTTTAGGTTTAAATTTTAAAATTCTGTGCAATTTTAATTATTGTAATTAATAACTAGTGGCTATTATTGTCCAAATTTTGGATAGACCCCACTTTTTTATTCTTCGTGAAACTTATATGAAGGTTTAACAACTATTTTAGCGGATCTTAGATACCACTACCATTTATTATTGGTATATCCCTAGATAACGCTTTTTTAAGCATGCTTGATTTTTGCCACATGGCATGACCATTGGTCTCCACGTGAGACCAAAATAATTTTTATACACACAAGTATGGTTGTAAAAATTTTCATCAGTCATACTGATGAGCACATAGGTGTGAAACACGTTTACGGAGAATTTCAAGTTTTTGCAATCATGCTTGTAAAGTTTTTTTGTGTATGCCATTATGTTAAAATTTATTTTTTGATAAATGTTTTAGTGCTATTTTTTTTTAGTGCTAAGTTTCTCTCCTTTTGTATACTAGTGTACTTTTGTGATTTGATTTTTCATTTCTTTGACTTAAAAGAGTCTTCAATGGCCTCACATGCTACACTAGTTCAATATGATGCTTGCAACAATAATGCACAAATTCTTGATCTATTGTGCAAACCTCAAAAAACAACCATAGGCTCTAGAGAGCCTTCTAGAAGTTTCCATGTTGTTGGTTCAGGAAATAATTTACATTTGACGTCATTGCCAGATGTTCCACATAATCTCTTAGAAATTGCCAATAATTTTTTAGAGACATAAATCCTCTTTTTTGAAAGCAATAAAAACTTAGAAGTTCATGGAGAAACATAGAAAAAACTTGAAAGAAGACATCACTCCACATAGTCTTTGTATAAAAAAGTCAAAAGTGAAGATTTAAAATAACTCTATTCAATAAGATATGGAGAAATATCTTGAGGCCCTAGCTGCAGAACATCAAATGTCTTGCACAAAAGTCTACTTTGTAGCTCAAGTTAAACTACATAATTCATTCAAGCAAGAATGCATGACAGTGGAGAATAAATTCAATAATCATATGACAGAGCTATTTAGGCCACTTTTTGTTCAAGACTCTGAAATAGCATTTGTATGCAAGTTGTGCATTGAACAAGATTTTAATAGAAAAAAGAAAGCCCTCATATTGGATTTTTGATTTAAAAAAGAAACAACCAAGCAAGCTACTACTGCAGAGGAACATGTGGAAGACATAGTCATGGTGGAGGCTTCCACCTCAGTCTCTTCCTTGATAAAGGAAGAGTGTGCCCACTTTATAAAGAACTACATATTTTCACAAAAGCTATAGCAGATATTTCAAGGAAATTTAGATTTGAAAACTCTCCTAGTCGTTCTTCTCCATGCAACCGATCTAATAACAAAAATAGTTATTTTGCCTCAAAAATGGGTTAAAAAAATAACAATTAACCTCGTGTATAGTCAAGAAAACCACAAGCTTGTGGAAGACAATCATGGAGGCCAAAAAATGATTGGAACAATAGATCATTGAGTAGACATCAACCTGACTCTTAGAGTATATTCTGATGGGAATATCACATACCCACACCTCATGCATTCCAATAATCGCATCAGGAGTATGGAAGTTCAACCCCAAGTATTGGTCTAAAAAATTAAAATTAGAACTTTGTGAGATTTGTAAGGAGGCAACAAGGGCAGGGTTGGCAACATTTTTGTGTCCAACAACCAAGAAATGGTACAAACCAAAACTGAACCAGTGGGGTGTCATCTTCACACCAGTGGACCATTGGTTACATATTTTAATTAGAAGTAGTGTGTATATGATATACGACATCATCACCAATGCTGCCATACATAACTTTTCACAAAAAAATATTAGTGTAGCAGAAAAATAACTTCTAGGCTTGGGGTTGAAATTTCTCCCCAAACCTCCTACAATGATAGTGGATTCTATTTGTAGAAAATTTGAAGATATGGCTTGTATTCTCAGAATAAAATAGTTTTTTGGACCCCAAGGTAAAAATCCAACCTCCTAGGTGGACTGACCACCTCCAATATTCAGAGTTCCAAATCTAGCTTGGAATCCACCAGAAGAGTACCAACCCATTTATGTGATCCTGGACTTTAGTAGAAGATGGTTAGAAAAACAACTCATAGCCACTCTGAGACTATTACTACAACCACTTTCTAGAAGACTCTCTCGTACTTTGAGATACCTCTAGGTAGATCTCTCCACTGTCATAATACCTACGGATAAAAATTTAGGCCTCACCATCCTCTATAGATATTGGTGTCTGTAAGAAACCATTAGATAATTATCAAATGCTACAATTTATTATTAGGTGACATCAATTCGATGGGTTACTCTTTTTAATTCACCCAAGCTTTCAATTAACAGTGCAGTTTATTTTAAATCATAACTAGAGAAGAAAAGTCCTTATATTGCAAGTATCTCCTGAAACTACACAACCTTACACTTTTTATTTGATTTTAAAAGTGCATAAAAAAACTTTTGTGAGTAGGCCAATTTATTCATACCATGGGTACTTTTTGTAACCTATGTCTAGGTGGTTACACCATCAACTTTTTCCAATTTTATTGGAGCAAAAAACCACTTGGAAGATTTTGATTCAATCCTAAGTCTCATACAAGAAAAAAAAATTGCTCAGAACTATTTCCTTTTTTATTTTAATGTTGAAATTTTATATCCAAGTATCCCTATTGTAGCATGTATCTTGGCCATTGAAGTTTTTATCAAGGACATATTTTCTACAGTTAAAATTTGATTCATTTTGAAGATGGTTGACTTGGTCCTAAATCAATATTATTTAAAGTTTTATGGTAAACTCTATAGACAACAAATAGGCACTTCAATGGGAAGCAAATTTATAGTTGTTTGTGTTTATGTTTTCCTTTATCATTTGGAAAATCAAATTCTAAAGAGAATTCCACATGTTGAAGATAATTTATATTTATACAAAATGTATATTGATGATGCTTTCGGAGTGTGGCATGGAGATAGGTCTTTGCTTCTACAATTTTTAGATTGTTATGGAGCCATGTATGAAAACATTAACATCACTACCACAGTTTCAAACTTTAAGGTAAACATTTTGAACATTATCATTTACAAATCTACTAAGTTAACTACAAAAGGAAAATTATCCACAAGGCTATTTCAAAAATCCATAAATGTATATCAATACATCTTTTTTAACTCATTTCATCAATGACATTAGAAGAAAGTATTCATCCTTAGTGAACTTTGCAAGATCCTTGCCAGAAAAAAAAACTAGAGGGTTTTAGTGCCATGAAGCATAACTTATTTCATAGACTCAAAGCCAAAGGTTATCCTATAGCCTTTCTCCTACCTTTACTTGTAGAAGTCAATTTTTTCACATAGGTCTACATTATTGCAAAAAATTATGGATAGGTTGCATAACAGACAGAGAACCAAACATCGTAGCATCCCCATTGTGCTGAAGCTATTCAACTGAGTTCACCAAAAAATTACATATCAAAGAAATGGTTCTTAATATTTTATTTTATGCTTGTCCTGCAGATCAATAATTTTCACATTTTGGCAAAGGAATTATATGTTAGGAAAATAGCAAGTCTTTGAGGGACTTACTTTACAAAAATAAAATCTTTTAGTTTTCATCACGTTCAATCTCAACCATTTAATAAAAATGATGCTAGTCATTTGTGCAACTCTATGCTAGCTATTGATGCAGCAAATACCTTTTTTAAAACATGGCAACCCATGAAATTTTTTTTTTGCAATTTTAACTTTGGGGTTTGGTGCAAATTTAATTATTATAATAAATAACAAGTGGCTATTAGTGTCCAAATTTTGGACATATCCCACTTTTTTATATTTTTTACTCTTAGAAGGATGTGTATATGCCCATTTAATATTTAATTTTTAGAATTCTGTGTAGGTCTAAATTTTAAAATTTTGTGCAATTTTAATTATTGTAATTAATAACTAGTGGCTATCACTATCCAAATTTTGGATGTGCCCCACTTTATTATTCTTAGTGACACTTAGAAGAAGCTTTAGCGACTATTTTAGTAGATCTTGGCAATCACTATAATTTCTTATTGGCATATCCCTAGATCACGCTTCCTTAGGCATACTTGATTTCTGCCATGTGGCATGATCGTTGGTCTCCACGTGAGACCAAAATCATTTTGATACACACAAGTGTGGTTGTAAAAATTTTCATCAGCCATAATGATGAGCACATAGGTTTAAGATACATTTACGAAGCATTTCAAGTTTTTGCAATCATTCTTGTAAATTTTTTTTGTGTATGCCATTATGTTAAAATTTATTTTCTGATAAAAATTTTTAGTCCTAAGTTTATCTCCTTTTGTATACCAGTGTACTGCTATGATTTGCTTTTTTATTTCTTTACCTTAAAATAATCAAAGCTAAATTTTTATTCTACATCGAATGGATTGATAATAATGCAAATTGGAGCTATAACAAAAAAGTTATGGTTGTTTTATGATTACTCTATTTTTTAAGCTGAAAATAGGGAAAAATTGCACTAAAATGATCATAGAATGGTCTAGACAACTCTAAAAATTGCCAAATTTGTTTTGTTTTTTAAGTTAGCCCCTTGTGCACCTCTCACAAAATTTTTTAGTCCTAAGCATTCATGCTTTAAAATTTCCCAATTTTTTTTAAAAGTAGACATTTCTACACGAGCCTTGGTTGGCCGATTATTTCAAAAATACAAAATTTTGAATCAAAAGTCAAATTTTGGAGTCATATTCCATTGTGATCAGCTCTTCGCACTGATTATTTTGGTATGTAACAAACATAACATTTATTTGGAAGTCAAAATTATCTTTAGTGTGGGTTTCCTTTAGGGTTTGCCTAGTCAACACATCATAACAACTACGCATAGCCGAGTTCAATCATGAACCAATGTAGTAGAAAAAATATGGAGAGACCCTAAACATCTTTGATATTCTCCTAAGTATCTCACCATTCCTACATAATACCTTGATAGTCATCGTCACTTCCTCACATAGGGGATCTAATCACCAAGGTGATAAGGTTGCCACATACATGTCAAGAACTAACACAGTTCAAACCCCTTATAGTGAGATAAACAACTATTGGTCTTACACAATGGATCGATCATATTAGGAACCTAGGCCTCACATGAGCGTGAGCATATAGAGCAAGAATACATGAAAAAGAAAATATTTCAACAACATAGATGGGCCAATCTCAAACGATGTGAAGAGAAAATACTCCAAGACAAAAGGGAGACACTATGGGTAGAGCAAAAGTGCCTACACACCCTTGAACAAGAGGAGGAATGATCATAACATATATGGCACTAATGCATGTATTAATAGTTCCTAAGGGAGAAACATACCTTAGAACAAAGGGAATGCGAAGAACAATCATGCAGGATAATTCCTGAAGAGGTATCCGTGTCTGATACACATAGGAAAGAAATCAACATGAGGCACCCTACACATCATCAAGATTTACCTTCTAGGTAGGTAGATATTCATTTCCCTATACATACATACAAACCTCTTACTATTGATAAACAATGAATAGACATATTCAAATATCCCTTACCCAATCATGAGGTTAAGGAAGATTGAAAGGAGAATGTGATAAAGGTGCATATAGACCCACCTAAATATGGTGGTATCGATATGATAAATATCATGATGGGAAGCAAGGAACTCCCTAGCCCATCTGCATCATTTTTTAATCTAATAAATACTTGATATTCATCATAGTACTTACAAAAATTAAATCCTATTCCACCATACAAGGAACCTATGATTACTTTTCACAAATAGGAAATTAAACCAGTCCCTATTAAATAACTTGATCCACCATTGCACATTATAGCTAGAATTAATCATATTTTATACAAGTAAGTTTTGGTTGATATTGGTTCATCCATTAATATCATCACTACCACTACATTGAAACATCTCAATATTTTGTCTTCCCACATTATAGCATCTACCTTCACGTTGTAAGCCTTTAATTATGTGAAATCTCCCATAGTAGGCACAATAGTCCTCCCCATTTAGGTGGGACAAAAGAATATTCCTACATTGTGCTACATTTTAGAGGGTTCAAGACATTACAACATACTGCTTGGAAGGCCATAGATAAGATCCATGGAGTGCGTACCATCCATAATGCATCAGTGCATTAGGTACATTCATGAAAATAAGGTGCATGTAGTTTAGACTAACATAGATCCCTTTAAGTATTATAAACTAGTGGATCATCCGTAGGATCCTATTGTATCATCCACACATTTGAAAACTAAACCTAATGATGTTATCTAGAGTCTGGATGCAACCCCATAGTTTACTATGAAGTTACCTTCACCACCACCATCACCTATGGTGTCGTCCATTACACCCTCATATTCGGTTTCTCCAAGCAATGAGAAATAAACGAAGGCAACCACAAATATTCTCATAGCTATCTCAAACATGTCGTTAGAGGACTCTATTACTCCTATAAAATGGGAAGAACCTATTATATGGATGGATCATATCATACCATACCATCTCTATCCATCATTGCATAGGTCACATTTCATTCAAATGAAATTGAATTTAGAGAGCATATAGAGGTAAACACTACGTTTATGTCTATCATTGAGTCTATTGAGGATTTAGGTCAACCTCTTGTCAAGTCACTACCTATTGATCCTATCCTTGATTCTTCAATTGAACATGAGGTAAAATCAATTGTAACAATTGAAATAGAACAACTTCAACAAGTTGAGGAGTCACCCACAAGTCATAGAAATGCTGAAGTGCCTTCACATGACTTTTTGGGGATGGTTAACATTAGTTAGAATACCGAGTGACTCTAAAGCAAATAAAACAATATATGGTGCAATCATATGTTGCTTACACATCAACGATACCAAAACCATTGATATTAATCACCCCTAACTCATTTCACATGGCACCTCCTCAAGAGCAATAATAGGTTTTTATCCTATGTTAAACTAGGGGTACTCGGGCTTGCAAGGTTCAACAATACAAAAATATAGCGTATAATACTATGGCAGCCATAAAATCTGGATAGCCTACCCAAATTGGCAGGTACCAATTCCACCATGTAAAAAAAAAAGAGTTAGAAGACCAAGTGAATATAAAGCAAATAAAATAAGAGATGGTGCAATCAGATGTTGCTTCCACATCGACGATACCAAAACCATTTATATTAGTCACCCCTAACTCATTTCTCATGGGACTTCCTCAAGAGCAATAATATGTGTTTTCCCTACATTAGACTAGGGGTACTCAGGCTTGCAAGGTTCAACAATACAAAGTAAAACAAAATTATGAACTGGATAATCGATTAGAGCATTTGGATGCCACTAATAAAGTGGATCATCATGAAGCATCCACATCGACTCAAATAAAGGAAATAGGTGATTTACAGTTACCTGGTGGAACTTTAGCACCCAATATTTCACCTCCTTCAGTAGACAATGGTATTTCAAACCAATCGCTAGAAATACACATGAGAGTCTTTTAAGTCTTAGAGCATATGAAAAATCACATTTATAATATAAAGGTACAAATAGAGAAAAAAAATGAGGCATTGCAATATATCTTGATCTAGCTTGAGAGCTATGAAATACAAAAGAAACCCTCATCTAAGGCTGAACCACCTCCTATGCAACCATAAGATAAACCTCAACCAGAGCAAGTGAAAAATTGGATGCCCCAACAACTTGGAAAGTATCCCTCATTACCTGATCCTGTAATATCGATTTTTAATAGATTATGTGCTACAAACACCATAACCTTACCTGAGGTTCACCAATTAAAATCCAAATCATCTAAAACCCCATGGGTATGAGTAAGAGTTACACTATCTATACTATAGACAAAATGGTCATGATATTCAATCATGTAAATTTTTCAATGCCATAGTATACAAAATGCTTGAAAAAAGTAGCTTTGTATTCTCAACCAACAAGTGACCATAGTCAGTAATCCATCCCTTGCACCCAAAAAGCAATATGATCCCCATAAGCTAGCAATTTACATACCTAGAGCTCAACCTGGTGGTAAAAATAATCCAGTATGGGTGGAGCACCCAAAACAGTAATAACACATTTGGACTCATTTAAATGATTCTCTGTCTAATATTTTTATAAGTTCTAGGAAGCTAAGGTCATCATCTTACCTAACATCAATCTTTTAGACCCAAATAGAGCTAAACCTAAGGGTTATAGGGAGGACCATTAATGTCTCTATCATCGAATAGAGGGTCATGACATTTACAATTATTATGGATTTAGGAATGTGGTTCAATATCTCATAGATAATGGGGCTCTTCCAAAAGATGGTTTGTCCATAGTGCCTCATATTTCCAAAATAGAGGCCAAATATTCACACGTACACCTCCTAGGTATGTCGTCGCCTTGTAGGCCCAAAAATATAGCTCATTGAGTAGTTTCATTTTAGAGGACTATCGTAAACTTATTTCAAAATCTTTATGAGGCAAATGCATTCACATTACTAGAGTTCAAACAAAAACCACCTAGGCCTAGATCACCTAGTGAAAGCCTCTATTGTTTCTACCATTTTATACATGGGTATGACATCCATAGTTGCCATTTCTTTAAGAATGTGGTCCAATACCTACTAGAATGAAATGAGCTCAGCGTAAATTGTTCACTCATTTTACCCCACCAAGACATGGGTACCTCATAGAGGTTTGTGCCCCAATTGTGAGAGTTGATTTTTGTCATTCTTCCTAATAAAGTAGATTACATTACAATGGATAACATGCATAGTAGGGGTCCTAAAGGTAATGTACTTTCCCCATCATCCATATTAATATCAATGAAGCAAAGTGAGAAATCCCAAGGTATTGCACCTTCCTCAATTTCATTGAGTGGCATACACACTGGGGGTAGCTAAGGTAGCGTACCTTCCCACCCAAATTATATTAAAAAAATTAATCAGCAAATATATGTCTAAGTCGAGGGTTAGGATCACCCTTTTGTGAATAAAAAACTAAACAACCTTAAGTGATAGAAATATTTTATCACAACATTGGTAGAGTGATATAGGAAGGAAGGATTTTTGGGATTAAGAGGACAAGGAAGGAAGTTGGAATTACTCTTGCAATTTTATAGGTCAAAGGGTTTTTCCTTCCTAAATCTATTTATTCTTTTAATCTTAAGTATTTGTTATGTATTTAGTGCATTGTTTATCAAATGATTCTCCTTCTATTATTAATAATGAGGATATGATGGTCATATAGGACTCAACCCATTATGTTTTTTAATGGAGTTATATTGGTCACATATCTATGTAACTTCAAATTTATTCAAGGAGGAATGAAGGATTGTTTTTATATGTATCATGGACAAGTGTGATAAATGTTAGTCTAGACATCACATCAATTATTTTAAAATAAACTAATGACCCAAGAACAATACGCAACAACTAGCCTAACTAAAAATTTTCATTAGAACCCTCTCAACACCCCAATGGGTGGTTACAAGCTATAGAGTGTTAAAGTAATATTATGTACTAAATGCCCGCATGATACCATCAATGTGGGATCATTTTACGTTCTAAAATTTGTCAATGGGATGTGCATCTACCAAATCCTTTCCAAATCTATTTTAGCAAACCTCCATAGGTTGTCAAAACTTTGTTACTCTTCTTGATAATGTGGTAAGACTGGTCTCCTAACTTACTTGGGCATATGTTTGTATCCTGTTCCATTTCATGATCAATGAGAATGTGAGGTCTTAGATTGTGCAATAGTAATGATAGATGTGTGTTACAATACCTTGTGTTAGGATAAGTCCTCAAATCTAAATCACAAGGTATTGTAATACACCTCTATCATCAATATTTCACAATCCAAGACCTCCCATTCTTGTTGATCGTAAAATGGAATAGGATATAAATATATGTCCAAGTAATTTAGGAGACCAATCTTACCATATTATCAAGAAGAGTAACATAGAGTCGACAGCCTATGTAGGTTCACTATAATATTTTTGTAAGGGATTTGGTAGATGCACATCCCATCAAAAATGGTTAGAACGTAAAAATATCCCACATTGATGGTATCATGGGGGACTTTAGTACATAAGAGTACTTTAACATTTATAGCTTGTAACCACCCATCGATGGGTTGAGAGGGTTCTGATAAAAAAATTTAGATAGGCTAGTTGTTGTGTATCATTCTCCGATCATTAGTTAATTTGTAAACAATTGACATGACGTATAGACTAACTTTAATCACACTTGTCTATGATACTATGATACATATAAAAAAACAATCTTCCATTCCTCAAATAAATTTGAAGTTACAGAGGTATGTGACAAATATAACTCTATTCAAAAACATAAATGGGTGAGTCCTATATGACCATCATATATTGATTATTCATAATAGAAGAAGACTCATTTGATAAATACTGCACTGAATACATAACAAATGCTTAATATTAAATGAAGAAATAGAGTTAGGAAGGAAAAACTCTTTGACCTATAAAATTGCAAGAGTAATTCCAACTTCCTTCCCTGTTCTCTTAAGCCCAACAACCCTTCCTTCCTATGTCACTCTACCAATGTTGTGATCAAATATTTCTACCACTTAAGGTTGTTTAGTTTTTGATTCACAAAAGGGTGAAGAACATAATCCCTAATCCCAAGTTCTCCTATTGATACTTATTTAAGATTTATCCTAGCTCCCCCTTTTTATTTAACCCATGGTTTCTATTTATAGAATTTAGGGGTGCCTTCTCCAATGGTAAAGTGTAGTCTAGGTAATGACCTATTGGAGAAATCATGAGGATGATGATGTAGGTATTTTAGTAGTATAGTATTGTTTCTGCATCTTTGAGGAAATGATGCACATCA
Organism: Wollemia nobilis; assembly: GCA_028583015.1. NCBI lineage: Eukaryota > Viridiplantae > Streptophyta > Pinopsida > Araucariales > Araucariaceae > Wollemia > Wollemia nobilis. Next base: position 6,827,556 of record JAQPPZ010016915.1, on the reverse strand, counting down.
AAGGGTAGCCAATAGTACTTTGGGGGACTCTTGAATGACCAATATCATTTTTAAATTCTTTCTAGAATATAGGGGTATAGATTCATTTTCCTCATGGCTTGTAATGGTATTTTAGGACCAAAATACTTTTCTCACAGTATTTTATCGCCTTATTAGTTTGCAAAGCACACTAATAATTAAATTCACATAAAAAATCCCTTTTCTATTGAAAATATATGTTATTTATTTTCTTGGATGTATTTTCAAAAATATTAAATAAACTACCACTATTTTCAATACCTTGAGTATTTCAAATATTTTCTATGCCTACATTAGTTTTTCAGTTCTCTTTGCCAAGCACAAGGGTTCAAGTCAAGATGGGATGTGACATACTTTCCTCCTTACACTAAACACAGTCCCTTGTGTTACCATAGTTAGAAAATAATAAAACATTAATGCATAATCAAAATATATCAAAAGGAGTAAAATAACCATAATGCTTTTACAAAATTGCAATCATAGGAAGCCATACAAACCCAAAATTCCATGCCATTATTTTATCCTATTGATGATCTCTTTAATATAGGCTCGCTATCATTGTCATATCTAGAAGGCTAGTCTTAGACATCATTACCCAATGGTGTAGTCAAGGGTATACCTATATGCGGGTAATCATCTATGTTATCCATGGGTTGTCTTCATCATCATTTTCCTTTTTCTAGTATCTCGTTTTTGGTGGTCAAACAACTCCTTATTCCTATGATAATGCTAGCTTCTTCCACTAACGAGAGTTTATGGACCTATGATGCAATAAAATATCAATAGTACCATATTCTTCAATTTTTAAAGTATATATACTATAGGAAAATCATTCATCAATGTTTTAATTTTCATGGTAAGGTCAAAGCATAAAACATAAACATCATCATAGAGTAATGAGATATAAATTAATGCATACATACCATCATCAATGCATAAGTATCTCTATAAAAGTATGTATTTATGCATCAAATAAATTCTATCCAAAATAATATTACACATTGTTTTTAAATAAAGAAGGAAAGTCATTCCTCATGTCCTCAACCTTCTCCTAGGTGGCATTCATTTTAGAATATAGGTCCCACTGGACCTTGCACTACTCTATGTTGCGCTTCTTCATGCTCTTAGAGCAAAACTCAAGAATTATCACTGGTTTTATATCAATGTATGTTGGATCCACCATTTGTAGCTTTAATACATCCAAGATATGATTAGGATCAATGATATACTTCCTAAGAATAGACACATGGAAAGAATCATGGATCTTTTCCAAATTAGGTAGTAATTGAATCTGTACGCAACAACTAATCCTTTCTAGAATGGTGAATGGTTCAACATATCTTGGATCTAGTTTTATTGACTTGATAACACTCTTCATAGGCTTTATCCTCAAGAATACCTTGTCTCCCATACAAAATTCTCAAGGAATCCTCTTTAATTAAACATAAATCTTATGGTGATCTGAAGCTTCCTTAAGCATTTTTCAAATTATCTTCACTTGTTCCTCCATCTCCTTGAGTGTATCAGGCCTAACAATATCTTGATCCTCTAGATTATCCCATGACAATGGTGTTCTACATCTTTGGCCATACAAAGCCTCAAAAGGAGTCATCTTTAAAGAAGCATAATATCCATTATTGTAGGTAAACTCTATTATAGGTAGGAAGTCTTACCATCGAGACTTCTAACCAATGCAGTATATGTGAAGCATATATTCTAGGACTTGATTGACTCTTTCAGTTTGTCCATCTATCTTTGGGTAGTAATTAGAATGTATATTTAGTGTAGTGCCAATTGCATGATGGAGGGGTTACCAAAAATTGGATGTGAACATAGAATATCTATTAGAGATGATAACTTAAGGAAATCCTTACAACCTAAATATTTCTTTGGTGAATCTGTTCACAAATACTACCACATCATCATTGGTGCTACTTGGTAAGAAGTGTACTACCTTGGTCAGTTTATCCACCACAAAAAGTATCACATAATGTTGATACCTAGTCTTAGGTAACCCAACTATAAAATCCATTGATATCACTTGCCACATTTGTATGGGTACATCATGTGGATACAAATGTCCTATTGGGTATTTGTATTGTCCCTTCAATTTTTGGAGTTTTAGACATCGGGTAATAAATTTAGTGATATTCTTCTTCATACCAGGCCAATAAAAGGTTTTATTAATATTTTCTCTCATATTGGCCCCTCTAGGATGAGCGGAGTATGGGGATATATGAGTTTCCCTCAAGATCTCCATTATTAGATTACCAACTTTGGGAATGACTACCCGATATTTGAAACACAAAAGTTCATCTTTGAGACTATAATTTCTAGCTATATTAGGTTCTTATGCCATCTTGGCTTAGATATTAATATAGAACTAATCCTAATATGGGGCTTGTTTAACTTGATCTATAAGATCTATATGACTTCAGGTTAGTGCAATAATGTGCCTTCTTATACTCAAAGCATCGACAACCTTGTTTTTCTTATCTTTGATGTATTCTATACCAAAATTATATTTGGCCAAGAACTCAATCCACCTTATTTGTCTTGCATTTAGAAAAGGCTGAGTAAAAATAAACTTTAAGCTCTAGTGACCAGTTCTCAACTCAAAGGATCTACCCACAAGGTAGTGTTGCCTGATTTTCAAAGCATGTACCACTACAACTAGTTCAAAGTTATGAGTAACATAACTAGTCTCATGTTTCTTAATATTTATTGACTCATATGCTACTGCTGCTTTGTCTTGGTAAAAAAATCCCCCCAATCCTTCCAAAAAAGCATTTGTGCTACTAAAAACTTGTCTTAAGTGTTTGTAATTTTTAGTATAGGAGTGAAAGTGAGATTTTTCTTAAGAAACTAGAAGATAGCTTACCATTTGTTCATCCATAAAAATCCTTTTCCCTTCCTCTAAATATTTTTTATTGGGGAGGCTATATTAGAATAGTCCTTTGTAAATCTTTGATAATACCCTACTAAAACCATGAAGCTCCTCACTTCTATTACATTAGTGGATGGTGGCCAATTCAAAATGACCTTGATTTTTTGAGGATCTACTACAATCATATTTGGAAAGGTTATTATAGAGTTGATGTTTCTTCAACAATCCTAGCATGATTTTCAAGTGTTTATCATGCTCTTATTTATTACATGAATAAATTAGAATATCATGTAAAAATATCTATACAAATCGGTCCAAATGGTTTCTAAACACAATGCTCATAATATTCACGAACACATCTAGTGTATTGGTTAACCCGAATGGTAGGATAGTGAAATCATAGTGACCATACCAGGTTTTGAAAGTATTTTTGTGAATATCCTCATCCTAGATACTCAACTGATGATATATTGATTTCAAATAAATCTTGGAGAAGATGGTGGCATCCTTAAGTTGATAGAATAGAGCTTCTATCCTTGGAAAATGATATCTATTATTAATGGTGGATTTGTTAAACATCGTATAGTCTATGCAAAGCCTTAGTGAACCATGTTTCTTCTTCACAAACAATACCTATGTACCCCATGGAGATACACTTGGCTTGATTAACACTTTTTCAAGCAATTCTGATGTTACATCTTCAATTCTTGCATCTCTATAGGGTACATCCTGTAAGGAGACCTATGTATGGGTTCTACATCTGGTACTAGATCAATGGTGAAGTCAAATTCTCACTTATGAGGTATTCCAAGGAGTTCTGAGGTAAATACTTCCTTATATTCTTGTAGAATTGGGAATTTTTGAAGTGCTTCCTTTTTATTGATCTTCAACCTCTTTCAATTTAACTGCGTACACCATACTTCATTTCCTTATGGCATTATTTAGTTGCATCATGAATAATAGCATAGGCTTAAAGGTACCTTTTTCACTAACCATTTTTACCCTTTATTTCCTATCATTAGTGAACTCAATCCATCGATATTGGAAATTTATCAAAGCCTTATGAGCTTTTAGCCTATCCATTCCTAAGAAGATATCGAAAGAATGTATAAGTGCTACATATAGGTGCCAAATGGTAGAGCTATTGGGTAGGATATTTTCCACTATGGCGAATCATTGATCCACAAAGTAGGTCTAACTTGACCCATACTCCACTATCCAAACTTGTGCCAAAGATTTATGTTTCTTCAGAATGTCCCCTATTATACTACTAGAAATAAAGCTATCTATAGTACTATATATTAGAGTTTTAACATATCTACCATAAATTTTACCTTTTATTAGTAAAGGAGTGGCTTGTCCTTCCAAGTTTTGGTTCCTAGTGGCTGCATATATCTTCTGCCCTTTTCCATTAGCATTTTTACTATATTATGCATGAAGGGGACAATTCTTGGTATAATGCAGACCTCCGCATTCATAATATCCCAATTTATGATTCTAGAATGTCCCTTGATCTGGCTTATCCTTCTCATTGGTAGGAGGTGGTCCCACCTATTTTAGAAATTGTCATTTTTTAGCATTATTATTGTTCTTATTCCTTGGCTAGAACTTCTTAAAGTGCTCCAATTTCTCATTGTTCTTATTTACAAATTTAGAAGTTTATTTTCCTTTATGACTTGGTTTAGGTTCCCACTTCCTCTTCTACTGGGGGTGATGTTATTTTTTTGACCCATTTGAAGAGTTACCAAATTTCTTTATAGGGTGTTGATTGTACTCTACTTGGTAAGATAGTTCGTATGTTGTCTCTAGATCACTAGGTTTATGCATGCTTAATTTCTAATATGGTATCCAGTTCCCAAGAGAAATTCATGCACTTTCATCTTGTTATCCTTCTCAAAATATGGATCGTACTTGAGTAGTTTCAAGAATTTCATATAATATCCTTCTATGGACTAAGTTCCTTGGTGGAGTTTGAACAAACTCATCAAGTTTCTTCATATAAATATGCTCTATAAGGAACCTCTTTATGAAAAAATTCATGAAGTCCTTCCATTTCAAATTAATGACATTGATATTTTACTCCTTACTATAGGTCTTCCACCATTCCAGACTTGTTTCAATAAGAAGTCCTATGGTCTAGAACATTTTAACTATGGAGGATTAGTTTTTCATGGAGTAGATATCTATCTCATTCAACCAATATTCTATTGAATATCACCCTCATTTTCCAAAGAACCTCCTAACCTTGACATATTTCATGTCATTTTCTATTTTTCGTTAATACATGCCTTAGTCAGTGATCTACTTCATCTGTGTCATTAGTCTACCCTATCATGTGGTTTTTTGGCTTAGGATTCCTATTCTTAGGTTTTTGGATCTCTACCCTAATGGTTTTCAATAAACTATTTTATTGAACCATTTGCTCTCTATATAGAGTCATTTCCCTTTGCATGGTTTGCATAACAGTTGTGATATTTTCTACTATATTTGGGTTTCCTAAACTATCTTCTATGGGTCTATCCTAAACACTATTAGTGCTAATGGGTGACGGGGGACCGATAAAATCACACGCACACACTCTCACAATTTCAGAATTTTCTCTTGCATTAATCTAAAAAATACATACAAACAGCCCGCAGGCTTACAATGACCAGCGCTCGGCTTGGTCTACGCACTTCCACACTCTGCGTGCTAACTTCCTCAATCCACCCCCATGATCTAAACATTAAACTAGGTTTTTATAGAGGCCTCGACCCTCTAAAAACATTCTTCGAAAATGGGTTCACCAACCTGATTAATTACAAGGACGTGAAAACCGGGACACCAACCCGATTAAAGACCCCTCTCCGCACGGTCCCTGTCACTGCTGATTCTGTCAGAATACTCTATGCCCATCCTCTTCGTCTCTCGCGCTCCTGGGTAGTCACCCGCTTTAACTGCACATTGTGCCACGTGTCATCTTTGAACGGTCCCCAAAAATACCGTTCCCACCATCTCTTTCTCTTCCCGTGCCTTCTTCTCTCTCCGCCATGATATCATGACATGTCACAATATCATGAAGTTTCTGCTCCTCTGTGCTTCCTGGCCATTTTTGTCATGATATCATGACATGTCGCGATATCGTGACCAACTCTCGCCATGCCTTTGGTTTTCCAAAGTTGTCGCGATATCGTGACGTTGCGATATCACGACAAAACTATCACTTTGCCTCGGTCTCCAAATGACGTCATGATTTCAAGACACCATGAAATTGTGACATCATGATTTCGCTCCAAATTTCCACCTTCGCTTCTGCCTTGCTGCGACATCATGATTTTACGACGTCGCAAAATTATGATGTCACAATTTTGCTATAGTTTTCTGCCTTTGCTCCTGCCTCGCCTGGACGTCACAATTTCATGACATCGTGAAATTGTGACGTCATGATTTTGCTATAGTTTTTTGCCTCTACTCCTGCCTCGCCTGGACATCATGATTTTGTGACGTTGCAAAATCGTGACATCACGATTTCGCTACAGTTTTCTACCTCTTCTCCTGCCTCGCCCGGATGTCGCGATTTCATGACGTCATGAAATTGTGACGTCGTGATTTTTCTATAGTTTTCAAAATTTGCCTTAGAAAAAATTTTCTTGCCTTCTTCTTCTGCCTCCTGAGCTGACTCTTCTGAAGTGGCTTTCCCGCAACTAGATGCTTCTACTGTAGGTGCTACTGGATGCTCCTGCATCAGACACCCGGGGTAAGTGGAGAAGTGATCTTCACTTCTACTTGATCTGGTTACTGCCTCCTGTAGCACTTCTAGACTTTTCTCTGCCTCAGCAGTCTGCTTCAACCCCATCTCCTGGTCCACACAACTTCTGTCTTCTTCCAGACAGATTCTCTCATTGCTACAAACTTCTTCTACAGCCTGCTTCAACTCCTCCTCTTGCACAGAAAAATCTGTCTTCTTTCGGGTAGGTCCCGACACTGCTGCACATCTCTGTAGCCTTCTTCAACTTCAACTTTTGATGCACTCTGACATCTCTCTTTCTATGTCTCTCTTCCCACCTTTTACACTGCTCCTCTTGCTCCCGTAATTTTATCTTGAGCCATTCCTCTTGCAGGGCTTTAAATTGCCGCTGCAAAGCTTCGAACTCTTCCTCCGGCACCATATCAAAATTCTTACTGACACGGCTTCTTTGGGAATGCATTTTTCTTAGCTTTACTCACAAAGCTCAACTGATTTTGATGTAGCTGCCTCACGTCCGGTGATCTGCTAACATGCTTAGGAATCCTAAACTCTCTCTCCTCTCTCAGAACCCTCCCGCAGATCCTGGTGCAAACTACCTCACGACCGACAATCTTTTTACGCACTCAGAATCTCTAGCTCTGATACCACTAACGAGGGGTCGAGAAAATCACATGCACACACTCCCCCAATTTCAAAATTTTCTCTTGCATTAATCTAAAAAATACATACAAATAGCCCGTAGGCTTACAATGACTAGCGCTCGGCTTGGTCTACACACTTCCACACTCTGCGTGCTAACTTCCTCAATCCACCACCCCCGATATAAACATTAAACTGGGTTTTTATAGAGGCCCCGACCCTCTGAAAACATTCTTTGAAAATGGGTTCACCAACCCGATTAATTACAAGGATGTGAAAATCGGGACACCAACCCGATTAAAGACCCCTCTCCGCACGGTCCCTGTCACTGCTAATTCTATCAGAATACTTTGCGCCCATCCTCTTTGTCTCCCATGCTCCTGGGTAGTCACCCGCTTTAACTGCACATTGTGCCATGTGTCATCTTTGAACGGTCCCCAAAAATACCATTCTTGCCATCTCTTTCTCTTCCTGCGCCTTCTTCTCTCTTCATCGTGATATCATGACATGTCGTGATATCACGACATTTTTGCTCCTCTGCACTTCCTGGCCATTTTGGTCATGATATCACGACATGTCGTGATATCGCGACCAACTCTTGCCATGCCTTTGGTTTTCCAAAGTTGTCATGATATCGCGACGTCGCAATATCACAACAAAACCATCGCTTTGCCTCGGTCTCCAAATGACATCACGATTTTGCGACGTCATGAAATCGCGATGTCATGATTTTGCGATGCCGTGAAATTGTGATGTCATAATTTCGCTCCAACTTTCCACCTTCGCTTCCGCCTTGCTATGACATCACGATTTCGTGACGTCACGAAATCGTGACATCATGATTTTGCTATAGTTTTTTGCCTTTGCTCCTGCCTCGCCTAGACATCATGATTTCGTGACATCATGAAATCGTGATGTCACAAAATCACGATGTTGCAATTTCGCTATAGTTTTCTGCCTCTGCTCCTGCCTCACCTGGACGTCACGATTTTGCGATGTCGCAAAATTGTGACATTGCGATTTTGCTACAATTTTTTGCCTCTGCTCCTGCCTCGCCTGGACGTCACGATTTTACGACATCGCGAAATCACGATGTCGTGATTTCGCTACAGTTTTCCAAATTTGCCTTAGCAAAATTTTTCTCGCCTTCTTCTTCTGCCTCCTGAGCTGACTCTTCTGAAGTGGCTTTCCCGCAACTAGATGCTTCTACTGCAGGTGCTGCTGGATGCTCCTGCATCAATGGGATTCTCCTCTTAAGGAACCCTTGGTATTCCACTTTGCAACCTAGTTGCCATGTTTCCCTTAATTTAAGAGTAGTATAAATTTCGTAATTACACATTTATTTATATATACAAATATTAAATACCACATGCATTCAATAAGGTATTTTCTATATAAATAGCATACAATCACTTTAATGTAATCGACTACCATTTGGTGGTCATGTAATGGTGTTTCAACCATGGTTAGGTTTTAGTTTGCTACCATTGGTGGGGTACATTTCATCATACCCTTGCTAAGTTTCATATGACTTTCATATTTGACCAAAAGGTCATGTTGTAACATTAGTAAATATGATATTTCTTCCAATGTGAAGATCCTACTAAGATAATTTCTTATTATTAGGATCTGCAAATAATTCTCATTTATTTGTAATACAATATCTATGAATGTCAAGTATAATTTCTCAAAAGAGTTTTAGGTATACCTCTTAAGACCCACTATCATGGAGGATTTTCTTAACTCTTCCAATCCGATTCACTAATAGTTCGGTCTTGTGAGGTAGGACATACCCATTAGTAACTTCCAAGTAATTTTTATTTCCTTACCAAACATGTATCCATTCAGAGTTATTATTACATTTTCATGGAATCTTTGTGCCTAATCAACCTAGGATCTGATACCAGTTGCAATTATCCTAATTCCAATACCAACCAACCAACCATAAATTTTTTTTAGCCCTTATCACTATTACTAGTTCATGGGTGGATTGAAAGTTTTTCCATGTGGTTCTCTTATAGTTTAGTTTACAAGTAAGTTCAAGGCTACACTTCATAGGAATTCAACATGATCAGTGTTCATCCTGCAGATAACAGTGGCCAACCCCTATATTGACCAGTAGGTAAGGTTTATTTACCTTACAATTTGAAATTCTCCTATCTCAAAATAGGAATTCCTTTTTTCCCTACTAGTTTAAATCAAACATTAAACTAGCTTCTATATTAGCTCTCTTTCAACCCGTATATTAGACGCATGACTTGAAGATTATTTGATTCTTCCTTAAGGATAGAATAAAAATTATTGCAATGCTTACCTTCCTATATCAACCATAGAAAGCTAAGGGGGTTATCACACAAACCCACGTAGACTTATGAATGTCTACCATTTCTCCTTACTTGACTTAACCAGCTATAATCTCCGCAAATTAGATAAATTTCAATGTTTCCCTCTATAGTCACTCTTAGGGTTATTTCCTAAGTGACATGCATGAATCATACATTCCTTTTAGTTTTATGTCAAATAGTCACAATTCTTAATTCACTTTCAAGATTCATAATTTATCAAAATATAACTTAATATCATGATATAACTCTACTTTATTTCTATGATCATTTGAATTCTAATATTACATTGTATATACATCCTCTCAAGGAGTGATATAATCAATTACAATTGGTCCAATAAATATATTTTACAATAATGGGAACTTTCATTAAAGAGGTCCTTGTTACAACATGTGTAAAAATCAACATGAGTTGGCTAGATCCAATTTTCATGAGGTTCTATTCAATCCACCAATACTAGATTATAGATACTTTTAGGATCAGGAAAAACCATTACATGTATATGAAATGCATCCTAGGTAAACAATTGTGTGTAATAATAATTTATTGAATGCAACTAAACACATAATATTCTTCACAACATAATTGTCTAAAGCATTCCACCATTTAAAGGAAGAAAATACCATAATTTCCTAATATTGAAAATCATAATCCATCTCATATCATATTTTACAAGGGTGTACCTTTGAAACCCATATTATTACAATCAACTATTTCTATCCTTAAAAAAGTGCTATAATTGCATTTATACATGAGATACCTTTTTTTTTATGCATATGGTAAATTAAACATATCATACTTCCATAAGTATATCATATTTCTTCAATAGAAATAGCATTTAAATAAACAATACTTTCATGAGTACCTCATATTTCTTCAAACAAAAATAGCATTTAAAAAAATCATACTTTCACAAGTACCTCATATTTCTTCAAATAGAAATAGCATTTAAACAATTCATACTTTCACAAGTATCCCATATTTCTTCAAACATAAATATCATTTAAAAAATTCATACTTTCACAAGTATCTCATATTTATTCAAACAAAAATAGTATTAAAAAATTCATACTTTCACAAGGATCCCATATTTCTTCAAATAGAAATAGCATTAAAACATTCATAATTTCACAAGTATCCCATATTTCTTTAGATAAAAATAGAATTCAAGCAATCATATTTTCACAAGTATCTGCTATTTCTTCAAACCTAAATATAATTTAAACAAATTATACTTTCACAAGTATCTCATATTTCTTCAAACAGAAATAGCATTTAAACATTCATACTTTGACAAGTATCCCATATTTCTTCAAACAAAAATATCATTTAAATATTCATAATTTCACAAGTATCCCATATTTCTTAAGATAGAAATAACATTTAGGTAATCATACTTTCACAAGTATCTTATATTTCTTCAAATAGAAATAGTATTTAAACAATTCATACTTTCTCACTATAGTTCCATCACCACCTATGTTTACTAGTTGTATTCCATAGTCTTCCCATAACCTTGACTACCAATTTGTCTCACGATCTATCAATGAGATCGTACTATAGTTACCCCAAGTTAGTTACAACCCTCTTGTAATCTACCATTAATATCACTCAAGTTTAGCTATGATTGGCCTTGTAATCTACTCACGAGATTACACTATAGATTTACCTTTAGGAATTAAAACTAATGAGATGTATTGATACAACAATGGATTACAATATATAGGCATAAGCCTATATGATGACATGACAAGTGTCATGTAAATATGACAAGTGTCAAGAGGCATTGAGTACATTAACAATATTCTAACATTACCCCTTAATGTGCACTATCATAACTATAGAAAAAAATCAACATTAGTTAGCATTCCCCCTTAATTTTGACTCCTATAAAAGAAACCTATCATCCTACTTTATTGCTAATTTTTTCTAGGCTCGTGCTCTTTGCGTTTGGCTCTCTAGCTGTGAATAACGCTAGATCAATAGTGTATACATATCATTATATTGCCATAGGGTTAGCCAATTCCATAGGTCTATTGCCTCTGGGTTAGTTGTCTAACTGCCTTAGGGTCAGCCAATTATGGGTCTGTTTTCTCTACAGGTCATACTTAGAGTATGTTGCCTCTTGTAGATCACTAACTAGATCCACCATGAATATCATCCCCCCTCATGGTGAACTCAATCTAGAATGTGTTTGTATCTACCGAAAATGTATCTTAATACAATAGAAAAATGAGCCATATGAGTGTGGATCTCTACCAAAAATGCACTTAATACAATAAAATAAGTTGTAGAATCCAAATATGGAGGAGAGGAAATAAGAAAGAAGAGAATAGAATATTTTGAAGTGTCTTTGTCTGTAGTCATCAAATTTAGATTCAAAAAATCCCTCAAATAGATTTTAGGGTGTATTTGTCTGTAGTCCCTAGAGTAAGTGTCCCTATGGTGACCATGTCATCCCATTAAAATGCATGGGTAACTAGCCACTACATTTTCCAAGTGTGTTGAAAAGATCACTAGGTATGAGGATCACAAAAAAAATGTCTTGGGAGTGTCGAGTACAACCAAGAGTGCACTCCAAGGTACAAAAATTTGAGGCTAAAAAAATGCAAATATAATAGCCTTAAAATACAATTTGACACCACCATTGTGTCCATCATGAAAAAACCTTTCTGATGACTATAAATACCCCTATGTTTTTCTCTCAAAGGGGCCTTAATTTTTAGAGAAACATCAGTAGCATGCCTCTCAAGGCAGTAAATAAACATTGCACTATGGCGGAAGAAAAAACATCAATTTCCCTTGTAGGGGAATTTCATTGGCAATATAGACTATCATCTCTTTGAAATACAATAAACGACCATGTGGGCCTTACATCTTCAATAAAGTGTCCATGAGGCCTTCCAATTTTTACTCCCATGTGGAAAAAAGTATTAAATAAATGATCAGAGGCCATACTATCAGCAAATAAAAAATAAACTTCACCATGATTGCAAATTTTCCCTCCAAGGGAAATTATAATATTTTGAAAATTTGGCTATGTGGGCCATCATTTTTTAATGCAAAAAATGGACTATCCCTTATGGTCATAATTTTTAATAAATTTCCCCACTTTAAAAATGCCTCACTCACTATATTTCAAAATATGCCCCCCATAATTTTGAAATAAAAAACTTATTTTGAAATACCCCACGTTCATTAAGATAAAGCCTTATCAAATGTGCCCTCATTAAAAATGCAAATACTAAAATAATATCATGATGGTAAATATTAAAGTTGGACTAGAATGATGGGCCCACATGTGCATCATATGGAGCGTTGCCTATGCACTTGTGATGGAGTGCACGCGGGAAATTGGTTGGAGTGATCAACTAAAAAATAAAGTGGTCAAACAAGTGGTGTGGGGGTGAACAAGTGGGCTGGAAGTTAATTGGTGCATGGGTCCTACCCACTGTGTTGGCTGCATCAAACAACAAATGGCGCTACACTTCACTCTTTGTATGCGCTACCCGAGCGCACCTCCTAGTGCCACTGTAACAGCAAAGAAGTCAAACTTTGAACACTTCCCACATGAAAAATGGTGGATACCATTCACTCTTGCCCATATCTCATTCAATGATGGCATCATCATTTTAAAGTCAACACCATGTTAGAATATGAGGTTTTCCTTTATAGAAATGAATATGCATATAGAAAAATATCCAGCAACTTACGACAACAAAAAAATCTGCCTTGCGTCCATCATGTCTAACTCGAACAAGAAACATCCATCATTCTACTTTCTAATTATAAAAATAATATGTTTTGGATGTGCACTTCTCTCACGTAGGATCACAAAATAGCTACAAAAAAGTCTTCATCGTGCAACCAAAGGTTATTTATAAAGTATGTTGTTTCAATAAAATATATCTATTAGAAACTCCATCACAAAAGCCTTTCAGGTACTATTACAAGCAACAGGTAGCACCAAAAATGCTCAACAAATCTTGTTATCCACACCACTGCTATATACTACTCCTCCATATCAAAACAAACATCGACAAACTATTATACCTGTAACGTTGATGTATAGCGGCCAAGTCTCTACAAAGATAACTACCAAAACATGGCCAAGGTAGGAAAAAAATGTTGGATGGTGTATATGATAGTGGTGTACATAATCATAGTGACTATGAAAGAATTCATAAGTGATCTAAATCTTCATATTTTCCACAAAAGTTAGCTATCGATTGCAGCAAGGACGCTACCAAGAAAAGCATGAAATTTTTGAATATGTCCACTTTTTTAAAAAATTATCTAGCCTCCTGAGAAATAAAAAAATCATACAAAACCTTTCATTTCAATGCTTTCACTACGTCTACTTCTTATCCATCACCTAGGTGCTAGGACCCATGGAAATCTGAGTTGACACCCTCAGAAAATCCAGCATCCACGGTGTAAGCTCGACAAAATATTTTGCACACATGCATCTCATCACTGTCATTATTTCATGTGATATAGCCTAATTGTTCATGCACAGGAGGTCGGTTATCAGGACATTGGCACTTCCACAAAAAATGGAGCTGATATTGCTAGATAGGAATGTGGTTTTATGAAGAACAATAATGTTACATAATGGTCTCACAACAATACAATATCGTCTTCTTCGAACACTAAATCTTGCACAAAAAAATAAATAGGCTCTCCGAGCAAGCAATAATGAGCATGAGCAACAACAACATAGTATTCAGGTGAATATGGGTCTCCATGAATGTCTCATGGCGTAGCAACCGCAATATCTCATCCATAGCATGTCTAGAATTCAGCACATTTGGAATAAAAAAAATCATAGCAAAAACATACAAAAAATCCATCTTAGATCCCGCAACTATCATTACAGCCCCCAGAATTCACAACCATCAATAGATGTGTAGTCCAAATGAAAACTGATACCAAATGGATACCAAATGTTAGGAATAAAAATTGATGAGATGTATTGATACAATAATGGATTACAATATATAGGCATAAGCCTATATGATGACATGACAAGTGTCAAGAGGCATAGTGCACATAAAAAATTTCTAACATTTACAACTTGACCTCATAGTTAGTCATAGGGGATCCACTATAGGTTCATAACAATAGTAAATGAGATTTATTAGTCAATCTTGCCTCAAGGGTGATCTATAGTTCTTAATAAGTATTGTTCTACCAATGAGGCTACTACCTCCTTTATCCAATTCCTTCCAAGTTTGTCTCATAATATTTAAGCAAGATTTTATTATGTTTTCCATAAATTTTACCACAAAATTTATGTTTCATGTGTACCATAGTTCTCACAAATTTATCCTTAGAATTTTCTCTAAGGTTATAATCTACTAGATAATGTTTTGACTAAATATTTTTCATAATCAATTTAGTCTAAAGATTATATTTACAAGCCTTCTTCAAATCCTTATTTAATCAAAAAATTATCACATACATTATGATATGCTAGATTAAGTAGAGGGTTAGGCCCTTATGTACATGTATCGTATGCATATATAAACAAGTTGAAGAAAAAGTACTAATTCGGTGCCCAACTGATAATTTTAGTTGGCTAACACCTTAATGTGGGAACACAATCCATAATAGCTTTGGATTAACAATAAAACCACCACAATAATTTTAGTGGTTTATCATACTAATAATCATAACCGTAAAAAAAATCAACTCATTGCACCATCACATTATGAATCAAACCATAATAGGGTAAAGACATTAACCATGCTAACAATTAATGACTAGCATCCTAGTCTACATGGCTATGATGTGGGGTAAGGTCTTTCTAAGGCCAAATATGGGTGTATTAAGTCACGAAAATCCATGAGTAGGCAGCCATCAATAGGTATCATTCCTTGGATCGCATAAAAAAAATGCTCGTAATCTATCCGCAATGGCAAACCATGGCTTTGTTTGATGTAACCTATGATCATATCCTTGAGGTATTTGGTCCTCTCCAAGCTCTATTTAAACCCCTAGAATCCCTATGACAAGTATACTTTACTATTTTTTTAAGGAAAGACTTTCATCCTACACATAGGTAGGGTCACCACTATGTTACACTTTGCAATGATATTAGAATCATGTCTGGTTCAAGATATTCAACTAGAATAGTAATTTCCAATAGATATTGAATATAGTTCATCCCTAAAGACATACCTCAATATGGAGGCATTACATAGGTGGCTCTGTAAAACCCATCTATAGTGCTACTTCTCAAGATTTATGCACTCCTTTCAAGGTTCAATTAAAGACCTATATTTTAGCTTGAACATGGTTGATGGGAAGGGTTTGGTGATGCACACCATGGTAACATGTGGAATAACTTAGTGGTATTATTGTTTGTATTTGAGGACTTATCCTAACGCAAGACATCATAACAAAACTTCATCATCATTGTTGCAAAGTCCAAGATCTCAAATTCTCACTGATCATGAAATAGAATAGGATACAAAATTATGCCCAGGTAAGTCGAGCAGTCAAACTTACCACATTATCAGGGAGATTAAGAAATTTTTGGTGGCCTATGAAGGTTCTCTAAAATAGGTTTATAAAGGATTCAACATATGAATAGCCTAGTGATAAACATTAGAACACAAAAAGATTCTACATAAATGGTATTGTGGGGGCCTTTAGTACATAAGAGTACTTTAACACTATATATATTGTAACCACCCATCGGGGGATTAAGAGAGTTTTAATGGTAATTTTGAGTTAGGCTAATCATTGTGTATCATTCTAGTAGTTAATTTTTAAACAATTGACATGATGCCTAGACTAACATTAATCACACCTATCCATGATACATATAAATAAAATAATCCTCCCTTCCTCCTTGAATAAATTTGAAGTTACATAGATATGTGACCAATATAACTCTATTTGAAAACATAAAGGGGTGAGTCCTATATGACCATCATATCTTCATTAATCATAATAAAATGAGACTCATTGGATAAAAACTACATTGAATACATAACAAAATCTTAATATTAAAATAAGAAATAGAGTTAGGAAGGAAAAATCCTCTGACACATAAAATTGCAAGAGTAATTCCAAATTCCTTCTCTATCCTCTTAATCTAGTAGTCCTTCCTTCCTACGTCACTCTATCGATGTTGTGATCAAATATTTCTACCACATAAGGCTTTTTGGTTTTTGATTCACCAAAGGGTGAAGATCATAATCCCTAAGCCCAAGTTCCCCTATTGATACTTCTTCAAGATTTCTTCTAGCTCCCCCTCTTTTATTAACCCATGGTGGCTATTTATAGAATTCAGGGGTACCTTCTCCAATGGTAAAGGGTAGTCTAGGTAATGATCTATTGGAGAGGTCACTAGGATGATGATGTAGGTAGTTTAAAGGTATAGTTTTTTTTATATCTTTGAGGACATGATGCACATCAAAGGGTAGCCAATAGTATTTTGGAGGACTCTTGAATGACCAATATTATTTTTAAATTATTTCTAGAATATTGGGGTACAAATTCCTTTTTCTCATGGCCCTTAATGGCATTTTAGGACCAAAATACTTTTCTCAAAGTATTTTATCAACATATTAGTTTGCAAGCACACTAATAATTAAATTCACATAAAAAAATTATTTCCTATTTATAAATATGTTATTTTTTATTGGATGTAAAATAAAAAATATAAAATAAACTACCACTATTTTCAATACCTTCAGTATTTCAAATATTTTCTATACCTGCATTAGTTTTTTAGTTCTCTTTACCAAGCACAAGGGTCAGGTGGAGGTGGGATGTGACATAATGCTTCCATATGCAAAAATTATCACCTCCAAATATTTTACCCTAACCCAAAAAAATTAAAAAACTAAAACTCTAAACCTTAGAGAAAATTTATCCAATTTCTTATTTCTAATTGGTTATCTATTATCCACTAGTACTTTCAATGCATTATTAACCAAATCAATACCTCTAAATATGTATGATTGTAAAACTTGTTCTTTTTTTTATTACAGGAGTTCATTTATATAGCATAGAAATATTTTTAGTAACATACAACAATGCCGCAATCATTGCCATATTAGCCTAAAACATACATCAATCAACTTATTGAAAAAGTGTGCCTAGCGAGAATTGATCTTGGGCATGTTGTGTATAAGAACCATCAATCTAACTAAATCACCAATTTGTATATTTATTCCTATAATCTACTTAAACCTTAAAAACATGCAACTTATTTTCTTAGAAATAAAAGGGAATTAAAAAGTATTACCTCTATGAATATCTTGACATCCTAAAGAATATGTCTTCTCTAGTAGAACAACTTGAGTAGATAAATAAAAAAATATTACCTCTATGAATATCACTATATGTTTTTGACCATGCTTGTAAAAAGGATGTCAAAATAACCAAAAATAAAACCTCTCCCTTTATGGCATAACCAATTTCCTTCTTACCAAGTCATCACATCGTCCAACTATACATAAATAAGCAATGTTTAATTTTGTTTTTTTTTCTCTAGTGAAATAAAATTATAATTCATGTCATTCAAATTGAATCTAAGAAAAAAATAAATGAAATGCTTCAGTGTACCTCATTGACCATCTTTTCATGCCCTGTAGTGATGTAAGGTTAGATTGTTTAGCAAGGCATGCACATGATCAAATTAAGATACATATGCATTGAAAAGAAGGTACGCATGGGAAATTCAAGGGTATTATTTTCAAATTCAAACTATAGAAAACCCTTTAAAAAATGAATAGAAAATACTATGGTCAACCATTTAAAAAATGAATAGAAAATTGTGTATACATATCGATAAAGGTATAATAGAAAATGGAGAAATAAAAAAATATCCAAACATGTTGAATGAGCAAATATAAAATGATGGAAAATGTTTTTTTTACCACCTCTTATTGTAAATACGCTTATGAGATATTGAAGAAAAAATTTCCCTAAGCCTTGAATGAAAATTGAAGACACTAAGAAGACTTTTTGCATGCCCAAACAATGTTGCTTCATACCTAATCTAATAGCATGTTTGAAATTATAATAACTTAAAAAAAAAAAAAAAAACAATCTATCCATTGAAATATTATATATAAAGTGTTAAAAAGTACAAGAAAAAATAGAGATATTTGGGGCATCCATATGCACCATAAATAATAATTGTACAATCTATAAATTACATTCCCAACACTCTTACAATCAATACAATCAAGTGACGAGTGAGAAAGGGGTATTTATACCAATACTAAAACCCTAATTACATGATAAAATTTAACCTAAGGTGACATAAGAAGAGGGTTTACAAATAATTACAAGTTAAAAAGTGGTTTTAACCATAACAAGGTTAACCATGGCCCATAGGGCTTATATAATAAAATATTACAATAAATTATTATCTTGTATAAATTTTCTTACGCCTATTAATATTACATCGCACATTGTCAACCTTGGCCATGAATCATATTATACTTTCTATAATAAATAGAAGAAAAATTTGAGTTATACTTAGAATATATAGTTCCTATACAAATCTCATTTTACCAATAATGATGTCATCATAATTTTAAATTTGTAAGGTGTAATCATCACCAATAATATTTATTTTTGTTCTATGTCCACATAAAGTATAAAAAGAGATATAGTGATAATTGTTTTTGAGTTAAATAATCCACATGCTTCTCTAGGAATATTATTCTATATTCTTGCAACAATTAATTTGTCACTCTTAATATTTATGCTTTGATACACATGGACTATTCCTTCCTCCATGATAATCCTCGTTACTTCCCATAGATTACTTCATAAATACTATTCTAGGAATATGCCCAAGGTAATTATAATTTGAAACTCTTGGTTTGTGCATTTTTTAGAACCCCTAGAATATGTCATGTGAATAGCCATTTTAAATTTAAAAAAGTTGGTAGGAATACATGTTCCTATGTAATTTCAATCCCTTGGATAGATATTTCCAAGATCAAATTTTATCATTAACTTTTCAACATGATATTTTTAGCTTATAATTAGAATATAAGGATAAAGTATACCACCATTGCACCAAAAATAAAATAGAACTTTTGGTTTTTCAAAATAATTCTCCTTATAAGCTATTATAATTTCTTATTAATACATGCAATATGATGTCATTTTTGTAGCCTATATCCATAAGAGATCTACCTATCAATTATGTTCTTTGTATATATGTATAAAGTGAATTTCAAAGATTTTTTGGATTTCCATCTTATACATATTGAAGTCCACCATCCATTTTCTATTCACTTAGGGATATCGTTTTCTTAATCTTATTGATAATCATTTCTTAATATTCTACTATGATAAATTTATTTATTTATATTCATATTAGTATCTTAAATTTTAAAATAAGGAATTGAATTTTAAACTATTTTTATTCATAAATCCTAACCCTAATATAAAAAAAAAAACTGGACCACCTTTATTATCACTTAATGTTACATCTACTTCAACTCCTCTTGCACTTCCCTTTGTTGATATATGAATGTTTATTTTTACCAAGGCATAGCTTGATGGTTCCCATGGTAAACATATACCAAGAAGGATAAACATATAAAACTAAGAATCTCATTAAAAAATTGTGTGTTGAGTAAATGGTCTATATATATTTTTAAAACAAAATATATATTTATGATCCTTGAATTTCCTTTTTCTTGATATATTTTAAAATGTTTGTCTTCTTTGAGGTAGTAAACCATCCAAAAGACAACATCACTTGCACCATAAATTCTTTTAATAATTTTGAATCTTCCTAAAATAAATAAAATGGGAAACCACCATCCCTTAAGCCTTAGTTCATTTAATTCTAAATAACACCTCTTTATTTTATTTTCTTCTACTAGCCTTATTAAAAAAATATTATCTTCACTTTAAATAATGGATGTTATACATTCCAAAATAATTTTTTTTTTTTTTCTCTTCATTCACTATGTCTTTACCCAATACTTTTTAAAAATAATAAAAACCTAATATTTCTTATGCATGAAGTTTTTGTTAATTATTAATCATACAAAATAATGACTTACTAGATACTATTAACATGTCTATGACGTAAGACACATCTATAGCAAAATATTGTCTTTTTATCTCTTTCAAGAATCTAAATAGCTCTCATATTTTTGTTTTAGAAAACATTATCCTCATTGAGGATATGGTCTACTTGATTTCCCAAATTTATCTTGTGTTTCTTTCACTTATTTTGGAGACCTTCCACTTTTATCTATAATAGAAGCATTGATATAAATCCATTTTTATTATTATTTTTTTAAATAATATTAGCCTACTTTATTGAATATCCAATAATATTTATTAATTTAGAAATTATATTGACCATCTATATACTTGATTTTTGTAATGGAAATTTCCAAGATGTCTGTTCATTCTTTCACATTTTATCATATTAGTTTGAATTTTAATGTAAGGTTTTTTCCTACTACTTATGATTCTATACTCAATATTGTGGTTAAATAATTCTATCCATTTGTTGTATCCATTCACCTTTCATTGTTCTAAGAAGTGTGACTCAATAAAATATATTTCAATCATTTTAATATTTATTTTTATACCAATATTTCTTTAGCACCATATAAAATTCCCTTGTTTTAACTATGCATCCTAAAAACATTTAAATAATAATAAAAAAGAGGTTGTTCTTAATTTTTGTATTTAGATCTTCAACTAGAAACTAATTCCTTTATTTAAAGTTTATAATTTTCTTAAATGGAACTCTATACATATTTATCCTCATAATGAGAATTCTTAGACAATAGACATTGGTCAAAATACCACCAAATTCATTTATAAATTATAAAATGCATAAAAATTAATTATATTGAATTAAAAAGGCTTATTTATTATTTTCATAATGCTATCATCATACTTAAAAAAAATACTTATATTAACCACTTTACAAGCAAATATTTCCAAACTCTATATCATTACTATTTAAAAAGGATTTAAAATAAAACTTTACTGTAGACACCAAAACAACACCAATCCGATTATGTGACTGCAAACACTGATCGCTTTGACAAACACAGCCCCCAGGGCAGCCCTCAGAGGTTAAACAGTGGTCTTAACCACTTTCATAGCAATTTTGTAAGGTCAAGAAGCAATTTGGCACACTTGGACACTTTGCCCAGAGATTCGTCTCACCCAGGGACGAATTCAAAATAGAATCCGTCCCACCCCAGGACGAATCTCGAATCCGTCCCCGGGTGGGACGAATTCTAAGCTTAACGGGCAAAAAGACAAATGGTGCCAAGTGGCAGCCCAGAACAGTCAGTTAATGACTCCTGCCTTGCACGCGTGTGTAGGTGGACAGAGGGGCCGTTAGAAGACTGTCACAAAAGGCATTTATCAAAGCTCAAGTCAATGGAGGACTCCCCTCCCTCATGGGAAGACAAGACTGCCACATGGCGCCTATGACCAACACATGGCATTTGTGCTTCCCTCCCAAAAGAGACCCCTTGGGTCTATAAAAGGTGGGACTTTTCTCACCCAAAATATACAGGTTGAAGGAGTTTTCAAGCAACGAAGTGTCTGCCGAGTTGAAGACCCACTTGCATCCCTTTTGGTTCACCTTCCCACATCCACCAATCTCTTTTGCAAGGGAGGTTGTTGGGTGGCCTTTGGAAGCTCGAACCCGACCCAAATCCAACACATGGACACCTGAACCAACCAATTCGCCGACCCCCCAATCCTAAGAGGTTTTGGGCCCATCCCTGGTGGATTGGCTCCAAAATCAAGTGCCAACGGTGGGAGGCCCACTTGGGCACCCCCGCACCTCCCAAGTCCTATTTTAAGTTTTAGAGCATTTTAGATTACTTTTCAGATTGCATTTTGTGTTATTAGGTTTGATTAACCCATAGCTGCAATTTTGTAACTTTTGGTCGATTCTAGTATGTTTTGTGTTGCTTTGTTGTTTCGCTGACTTGCAGGTGTCGAGGTCAAATTCCCGAGGGTGGAGGCCAAATTGGGAGAATCCGACCATCTGGGTCGTCCCAAAATGGCCCCAATTACATAACCCCCCTATTTGCAGGCATTTTGCAGGTCTCGGGATCCGACATTGGAGCAGCAGCAGGTCGGTTTCTTCAACACAGAAGAATTCGTCCCACCCAGGGACGAATTGCAGTCAGAATTCGTCCTGCCCAGGGACGAATTCCAGTTGAAGGTAGATTGGCCAGCTGTCTCAGTGGCAGTGGCCTTTTGGTAACTTTTCTTATCTTCTGTCAAGTTTTGAAGCCATTTGGACTCACTGTAATTACTGTTTCAGGCAAATGTTTACATGCATATTTCGTTAGTTTTAGAGAACAAACACTTTTCATTTGCGGCAGATGCTACTGACATCTTGGTTGTTTCTTTGTTCGTAGGAGAAGCAGCGGAGGTTAAGAACTCATCGACATCAGTGACGGCATCATCTTGGCCCGCCCATTGCAATCGTGGGCACGCGGAAGGAGGAAGACTAAGTCACACATTGTAACAAAGACAAATTTAACGCTCCTAGCCCCTAAAAAGGGAGGAGACGTCTATGTAACCGAGGATAAGATATTTGAATAAAGAGGGCTGTGATTTCTTTACATCTTTTCTCTCCTTTCCAAATTGTCTCTTTCCTTCGTTTTGGTGCATAAGGTTAAAGCGTTACATTTCATCTTACATTGCATAATTAGTGTTTCCTTTGCCCGAAATCTCGTGCTTTCAGTGGCGATCACGGTGGGACCCTGTTCCCTGGTTTTTAAAATCATAGAAACTGATCAAAGTTTTGTGTTTGTGCTTGACAGGTACATTTTTTTGTTGCAGACTGCTATTCGTCTCTGACAGGGACGAATTCTTTTCTGCAATTCGTCTGACCCTGGGACGAATTCAAATTCGTCTCTGGGAGGGACGAATTCTGTTCTGCAATTCGTCTCCCAGAGGGACGAATTCCTGCGCAGATTTTCAGAGCAGAAATTCAGAGACAACAGGAGCAGGCAGAGAAGAGGTAGGGATTTTCATGATCTCTGTTATATTTTTTGTTTCTGTTTCTGTTCCTTTGATTGTTTTCATCTTGTCCTGCATTGCATAAGAAAAGTCATGTATGCTTGTTTCATTTTTGTTGAATAAAACGAATCCCACACACATCACGAAACAATTTTAAACCAAGGAGCTGGTCGTAAGACCCCAGCCCTTGATCAAGACCATTGGTGGATTTCATCACCACCTTGGCTTGATTTGCATCCATTTCCCGATTGTCAACTGTTGTTAGGCGTAAATCCTGACGAAGACAGACCGAGTGTCGCTGGGGTGATTCCCATGCGCGCGAGGATAAGTCTTCTATGGTAGGTGCCATTAACAGGACAATCCCCCTTCCGTACCACCTATGTACCACGTACCTTCTGCTCTCACGTACCTATAGTCTCCCTCTCGTAAGGGCGGGTATATAGAGAGGTTGGTATATCGGCCTGGTTGGTATATTGAAGGGGCTACCATTTTGGGAGTTATATGAGCCATCATAATGCATTTAAACGATCTTCAAAACCTACAAAAACAAAACAAAACATCAAAATGCACTAAACCAGTTTAGGACACACCATTTAATCCTTAAAAGAGATAATCACGATTTTGTGAATGTGTGTGCTTAATTCTGCTTAGTGTAGACAAAAAAAAAAAATCATAAACGAGATAAAAACTTATTTAGATAGCATAGAAGCACCGCAATGGTGTACACCCGCAGTCAAGCCCAATCAAGGGCGAAAGCTCCGAAAGGTACACAAAAAGTAGGCACAAGTCGCCTTCACTTCAGTCCTGAGGATTTGGTCATACCGCCTTATAGGTCTAACCTACAAAAGAATCCAATTCAGAATCCTCGGTGGGGTATGCCTATTCAAAGCAGCCCCTTTCGGGAAGATGCCTTACATGTAGACCTTGACATAAATAGAGAATCACCTCTTGAAGTTAGGCATGAGTGGCCACCGCGCGATGAAGCGTTAAACGGGCACACCGTCCATTTGGAGGGGCAACGTGGATATGGCGTCCCTTCTTTACCTATCATCAAAACAGAGAGACCAAATCCGGAGCGCAGGGCTCCTTACATAGGGCGACCTAACTCCGCCCACCCCATTTACACCCGTGAAAGGGAGTATGAGGAAAGCCATCGCATTCCTCGAGGGCAACAAACAATGCGGGAACCTTGCATTTCCGCACCAGCAGGATATCATGATCACCCCTTGAGGCCAGAACCTCGAGCACATACCGCCTACCTCGACAGAGGGAAGCGACCCCTTGAGATTTTAGAGCATCAAAACCGAGGTAAACCCATAGGAGGAACATTTGAACCTTCTGAACAAAATAGGGTAGATCAAATTGACCCGGCTGTCGCCAGATATACCACCCGTCAAGCCCAAATCATGCGGCTTAAACAAAGTCAACAAGAGATAGAGTATCAATACCGCTTGGATAAAGAACGCATGCAACGCGAAGCGGATGAGTTACGCTATGAAATACCTGAGAGGGGGCCAACCCCTCGCATCCAAAGAGCTGAACAGTATGAGAGGCATAATCCGTTGGTGCAGGACAGGTCTCCACGACCTCGTCAAGCTCTGCCTCCAAGACCTCATAGATTCGAGAGGGAGGCAACTCCCCGAAACAATGATGGGTACCTTCAGCAAGAGCTTGATCAGGGTCATAGGTTTCGCCCGGAGACTCCTCAAGAATTTTACGAGGAGTATGAACCAGAAGAGGAATATGTTGAAACTCCCCATCAAGGCAGGAAGGATGCCATTCGGCCACCCCTCCATAGGCCTCCAGTTTACCGTAACTTGCAACAAGAGCGAACAAGAGAGGAAGAAATAAAATCTTCCGATGCATACCAAGCGCTATTGGAGCGTTTGGAGTCTGTGGAGACAAAAGTTTTTGGGCATCAAAAACCCACATTACGTCTACTCCGCAATAATCCGGTGCATCCCTCAGTGCCTACACCTCTTTACCCCGAACACTTCAAGTTGCCTCAATTGGCAGTTTTTAAAGGTGAAGAGGACGCACAGGAACACGTTACACGATTTCTAAGCCAATGCTTCGGCATCCAAGATAATGACGCATTATTGCTTAGAACATTCATAACCACATTCGTAGGCCCTGCCTCGGATTGGTTCACACAACTGCCCAAACACAACATAAGCAGCTTAGATCAGCTAGTAGATGCGTTTCTTGAACGTTTCGCCTTCAACACAAGGAAGAAGGCATCACTTAGTGATCTTGCTAGCCTTAAACAATTTGAGGAGGAAACAATGGCAGCATACGGGAACCGATGGAGAGCTTTGCTTTCTAAGTTACCCTACCGTCCTCCCATGTCAGACCTCACGCAAATGTTCGCAAAAAGTTGCTTAAAATCAATCTCTGGTCTATTGTTACTGCGACAATACGACAGCTTAGAAGAAGCTTTGGCGCAAGCCGGAGTCATAGAAGAGATTAAGATAGGCGAAGGCGCAATTGCCAAGCCTAAGAAGAAAGAGTGGAATAAAACCACTAAAACTGGGACAACGCAACCACAACACGCCGCAGTCAACCAAGTTGCGATAAATGTCCCCGCGCTCGTGCAAGAAACGCAGCCTCAAAAGGCTAACTACCGTGCAAGTGCCTCCCGCTTACGAAAGAGATAACGTAAGACAGGAGCAAGATCGCAGCGTCGCCCTAGGCGACAATTCACCCCGTATGCGGAGTCTAGGGACTCCTTATTTGACCGCTTGTCGCCGGCAAATTTAGTTACTCTCGCTGGAAATCCAAATTTTTGACCCTAACATTCCCAAGCCTAGGGGGTATAGGGAGGAATTGTATTGCAGATTCCATAGGCGCAGAGGACATGACCTAAATGGGTGCTGGAAATTCAAAGAACTAGTCCAGGATTTGATCGATAACAGAACATTGGTCGTGGACAACCCCATCGCACCAAACAACCAACAAATGGGGGTATTCAAGGACCCCTTGCCTGCCCACGAGGCACATACAAAACCACTCCAGATTAACGAGGTGCGACAAGATCTTCCCGCGCAAGGATTTGTGGGAATGATTAGCATTGTAACAAGGAACAGAAGATACCCAACAGTTGCCCCCGAGGTACTTGCGAGGGAAGTTCCGTCGACATCGCAGCCTCAACAACGCCCAACGCAGTTACCTCCGCCTAGACCTGAGGTCACGATACGAACCAAACTCACGCAGAGTTTGCGGACCACGTCGGCTAGGCTGTCCATCTACGAGCTTATTCAACAATCAGCTCCCCATAGAGAAGCTCTTATGGACATTTTAAAAGCCATTGAAGTACAACCCCACGAAGCAAATTCTTTCAACGCCTTCGTGGGACATGTGAAACAATGTACGGAGCCTGTCATCACATTCAAAGAAGACGAGGTCAAAACGATATCAAATGACATGCCGGATCCACCCCTGCACGTTATCGCGCGGGTCAACGGGATCCCGTACAAGAGAGTGCTGATAGATACTGGCTCGTCCAGTAACATTATAACCACTGCAGCGTTGAAACATTTAAAATTGCCAGCCTCTCACATCACCGCTTCCACGTACACACTGCGAGCTTTTAACGATGCAATTTGCTCGACAGTCGGCACGGTTGTTCTGCCTATCCAGGTAGGACAAAAGTCAATACCCACACTGTGCCATGTGCTGGAAGGCGAAATGGCTTATAATATACTGCTAGGGCGGCCTTGGATCAGGGACATGAAGTGTGTCCCCTCGATCGCACACCAGTGCTTGAAGTATGCCTATGAAGGGCAAATACATGTAGTCCCAATGGACTTAGAGCCCTTCAAGTATTGCAATGCGGTACAATTCATACCTCAATCGACCCTCCCATCAACGCATTTGGATTTTCAATTAAATCCATCTAAACAGTGGTCCAATACCGCAGACACCACTGGTGGCCAACAAGGCAAAATCCCAGCCAGGTGAGACTTCATCACCTACTCCTTCATCATCAACGCCACCTATCATGGCCCAACAGAAGGACAAGGGAAAGCAAATCATGGAAGAGGTTAAGCCTCTAGAAGAGGGGTTGCCCACGATTTCAACGATATCAACAGAGGAAACACCCAACACAACACAAACCAAGACTCCTGAACAACCAAACATAGAATGGACTCAAGAAGGACTACCGTTTCCTCCTACCCAATCATCAACAATCACTGTTGAGATGGCCAGTACGGGCCTGGGGGAGTACTTAGTGCAAAACGTTGTGGCAACCCCCACATTGGAGTCAGTGCAGGACATGGGAAGACCTCGCCTTCCCATAGGGACAATTGTTCCACTAGGCTACCCTCCCAACCAGATGAATTTTGTGTATGGGGGCCTTGATCATGGTTCTGAACCATGCGAACAAAAGGAAACAGATGAAGAGCCTTTTGTCGAAAACATCAATTATCTCGTCGAACCCAAAATTTGCCCTAAAATATCTCGAACAATGCAATTGGCATGGGTATGGGCTAGGCGAGATATGAGCAAGGGATGCGGATCCTTTGCCAACCAAGATATCAGATGCCATATGACAAGTCAGGGGTAGGGTTCAACCATCCCCTGCCATTAGACATCTTGGTTGAAAATATGCAAGGCCTAGAAATAGGCAACAAGGGGGGATTGGCACAAGACCCGTACGCCAATCCAAACACAGAATACACATTAGGGGATTATCTCCCATGGTCTAAAAACACCCCTGGAAATAGCAATAATCCCTCTCCTTTGCTAGAGAGAGGTGAAAGTTCAGAGAGCAATCCTCAAAGAGAACAACAACGGCTTCCAGACATTTTTTTGAAACTGTTCCCCTTAGAGGTTCCAGATGAAATAACACAGTCTCAAAAGAATCAGGTCCCTCCACTAAGAGTGGAACAACCGCAATGGGACCAGATTAATTCACTGGAACAGGAAGAGTCCTCAACATCGCAAGCAACAGATGTTGAAGAGGATGAACAATTTTGGATCTATGAAAGCGATTCAGAAGACGAAACTGAAATGGACTATCTCAGACATGCGCGACGACATCACCGCGCTCTAACTCATGAAGATCTAATGGGACAAATGGGTATACGGTTAGGACATGAATGGCACGTAGACCCAGCGAGGTGGGACCAAGTGTTAGACCTATGGCTCCAAATTCAAGATGAGCATCGTCCACCTCGAGATCCCATCATGACAACAGTGCCAAGGGAAGACCCCGCCTTCCTTTTCACACATAGAGATGAATTTGCACCTAGAGAGGATCCATTCGTGCCTGTTCCCGTAGAGCCAGATCCAGAGTATAGGGAACATCTAAAAGAATCAAGTCATCACACCCACGGTTCTGGAGACCAAATTCATTCCATCCACATGATCTCCATTGATTTGACCGCACCCATCCGCAATCCGACCGATCCATCACGGTCATTGCATCTAGACATGGATGCCATCGACTGGGATCACGTCAATTCACCATTGTCACCATCAGAGTACTGGCCTTTCGGTGAAATGCTTCATTTTACCCAAAGAACAACTCAGGATATCTTTCAAGCTGAAGAGGGACCCGAGGTTCCAAACGCAGATCTTAACTCAGCTGATGATATTCATTTAATCCCAACTCCACATCGCTTGGAGGACGGATCCCACATGTCAGTCGAAGAGACGACTGACGTAGACATCGACACAGATCCAATGAATCCACGGATTCTCAAGCTGGGGGTAAGCCTTTCCCCCGAAGAGCAAGCCGAATATATTGCCCTTCTCAAAGAGAAGAAGGAAGTTTTTGCATGGTCGTACAAAGATATGCCAGGACTAGACCCGCAGCTAGTCATGCACAACTTAACGCTTGATCCGAAAATCAAGCCTGTAAAGCAAAAACTAAGAAAGATGCACCCAACAGTGGCCTTGATGGTCAAAGACGAATTGCAAAAGCTGTTGGATGCACAATTTGTCATCTGCATGGATTATCCGCCATGGTTGTCCAACATGGTTCCCGTCAAGAAGCCCGACGGGAGGATTCGCATATGCACCGACTTTCGAGACCTAAACAAAGCGAGTCCTAAGGATGATTTCCCCTTGCCAAGCATCGACGCATTGGTAGACGCTACAGCAGGTCACGAAATGCTCTCCCTAATGGACGGTTTCTCGGGATACAATCAAATTCGTATCAATCCTGAAGACCAACTCAAAACGGCATTCACAACGCCTTGGGGGACATTTTGCTATAAGGTCATGCCTTTTGGCCTTAAAAATGCTGGCGCTACATACCAACGTGCTATGACGTATATCTTCCATGATTACATGCACAAAACTTTGGAAGATTACATGGATGATTTGTTAGCCAAGTCTCTCTTGCGCTCAGATCATCTCGGTGACTTAAGCAAGATTCTCGATCGCCTCATAGAGCATAAGGTCGATCGAATCCCAAGAAGTGCGTGTTCGGCGTCACATCTGGAAAACTCTTGGGTTTTATAGTCTCAAAGAGAGGCATCGAAGTGGACCCAAACAAAGTCAAGGCAATCCTTGAAATGGCTCCCCCAACCACTATCAAGCAACTCAGAAGTCTGCAAGGAAAGGTCGCGTCGATTAAACGCTTCATAGCGCAATTATCTGACAAATGCCGACCAATGAACAAATTATTGCACAAGGGGGTCACATTTCATTGGGATGACGAGTGCCAGTCAGCCTTTGACGAAATCAAACAATACTTGGCTTCGTCGCCAGTATTGGCACCGCCTAGACCAGGTGTGCCGTTCTACTTATACATCTCAGCTACTGAGGTGGCACTGGGTGCAATGCTAGCCCAGAAGAATGAACTTCACAAAGAACAGGCTACTTACTATCTTAGCCGCACCCTGGTCAGTTATGAACTTAACTATGCATACGTTGAAAAACTTTGCTTGGCAGTGGTGTTTGCTACCAAAAGGCTACGCCACTACATGCTGAGCAACACTACGTATGTTGTGTCTAAGGAGAATCCATTGCGATACATGATGAGTCGTACTTATCATAGTAGTCGCACGGCGAAATGGATCATGTTGTTGACGGAATTTGACATTGAGTTTATTGGGCAAAAATCTATAAAAGGACAAGTCATAGCCGATCAACTAGCAGAGGCTCCTCTTGAAGACGATCAGCCTCTGGTCATAGAACTACCCGATGATGGGGTCTTCCATGTCTCAGAATCGCCAGATTCTGATGAGCCTAAGTCTCAGGCCGACATAACCTTATTTTTTGATGGTTCTAAATGCGAGCAAGGTGGTGGCGCAGGAATTGTATTCTTCACACCGCAGGGCGCTCCAATGCCCCTGTCATTTAAATTAAATTTCCAGTGCACCAACAACAATGCAGAATATGAAGCCTTGCTCCTAGGTCTTCAAACAACAATCGCCATGAACATCAAAAGACTGAACATCTTTGGCGATTCGCTGTTAATCGTCAATCAAGTCAAAGGGGTATATCAATGCAAATGCCCAGTTCTAAAGGCCTATAAAGCCCTCGTGGATAAATTCCTGGCAAAACTTGAGTGGTATGACATCGAGGCACTCCCTCGATCATCGAATCATTTTGCGGACACAATGGCCTCCTTGGGGTCACTAATCCCGCAAGACCTTTCCGGTGATATAACAACCATTCAGGTCAAAACCTTATCGCAACCCGCGATGGAGCGCGCAAGCTCAGACTTGACGCCAGGAGTCCACATGATCCAGATCGAACCATCTACGGATAAGTTCTTTCGAATCCGAGACTATTTGAAACATGCCAACTGGGGTCTTTATTTTCCCCCACTCCCATTAATAGCAACACAACGCTATTCTTACAAGTTCTATCCCAATCAGCATTTGTTAGGGAAGAACTCCAAAAGGGATTGGCTGTTCAAACTGTCGAGGTATCCGATCAACAGGACTGGTATTTACCCATAAGAGACTACCTCAAGTTAGGTAATCTACCCTTTGGATTGACGCACGCCGCAAAACGAACATTCAAACAGAAAGCGGCAAAATATGTCTTGATAGGAGACATTTTGTATCGTCGCAGCTACGACGGAATTCTTCTTCGTTGCTTGGACCAACAAGAGTCCACTTGGGCAGTCACCCAAGCGCATGACGGTACATGTGGCGGCCACTTCAGTGGTATGGCCATTGCAAAGCGCATTCTTCGCATGGGCTATTATTGGCCATCTTTAGAGCGAGATTGCTGCGCGTATGTCAAGAGGTGCGTAAAGTGTCAACATCATGCCAATTTGATGCACGCACCTTCCCAGGCCCTACAGACAATCCAGTCTACTTGGCCATTTTCGCAGTGGGGCCTCGATCTAATCGAAAAGATCTCCCTTGCATCGTCAGGCCGTCACACGTTTATCATAACGGCCACAGAATATTTTACCAAATGGGTGGAAGCAATTCCGTTAACCTCTACGACAGGACCCCGCATTGCGGAGTTCATTTTGCATTACATCATATGTCATTTTGGTATTCCATCCAAAATAATCTCGGATAATGGGCCATCATTCAAGAACAAAGACGTGCGTGCTTTAACCACAAAGTACAAAATTCAGCACAGCTTTTCAACACCCTATTATCCGCAAGCAAATGGGCAAGCAGAGGCGTCAAACAAAATGCTAGTCGCCATCCTTAAAAAGACCGTCGCAGACAGTCATAAGGATTGGCACATACAAATCCCACTTGCCCTTTGGGCTTATCGCACTAGTATTCGGACGCCCACTGGGGCAACTCCGTTTTCACTAGTGTATGGCTCAGAGGCAGTAATGCCTCTCGAGTTGGAAATTCCTTCCCTGCGCATATCAATGCAGGAGTTCATCGATGATAACACTGCACGGCAGGCCCGATTAGACCAGCTTACGTTGCTTGACGAACGACGCGTTAATGCTCTCGAGCACTTACGTATCTATCAAGAGCGGCTTAAGAGAGCTTACAACATGAAAGTTCACCTAAGAGACTTTCGGGTTGGTGATTTGGTTTTGAAGGAAAACCAACAAAACTCTAATTTGCCGTCCCATATGAGGGACAAATTCATGGCAAATTGGTTAGGTCCTTATGTCATTGATAGCAAAATAGGACCCGAGACGTACAGACTAGCTTCTCTTGACGGTATCAAGGAAACAGAACCCTTGAATATCAGTCATTTGAGACCATTTCATATCTAAGAAAGCCATATACCAAAAAAAAAAAAAAAGAGCTCCAAGGATTATCACAATCTCTTGGTCAATACAAAAGCTCCAAGGATTATCGCAATCTCTTGGTCACAAAAAGCTCCAAGGATTATCGCAATCTCTTGGTCAAAAAGCTCCAAGGATTATCGCAATCTCTTGGTCACAAAAAGCTCCAAGGATTATCGCAATTTTGGTCAAAAAGATTATGTAACTATTAAAAAGCTCCAAGGATTATCGCAATCTCTTGGTCAATACAAAAAGCTCCAAGGATTAACGCAATCTCTTGGTCAACCCAAAAAGCTCCAAGGATTATCGCAATCTCTTGGTCAACCAAAAAGCTCCAAGGATTATCGCAATCTCTTGGTCAATACAAAAAGCTCCAAGGATTATCGCAATCTCTTGGTCAACCCAAAAAGCTCCAACGATTATCGCAATCGCTTGGTCAAAAAAAATCAAGAAATTCAAAAAACAAAACAACAAAAATCATCAAAAACAATAGACATTTGCATCTCAATTCTAGGCATACTCAAATTCATCAAAAAAATTAATATTCTCGCACCTCATCTTCACCTTCACCAAAAACAATCCATCAAAAATACAAAAATATATAGTTGCATTAAGCATTGCATCCATACATTGCATATTTGTAGTCATACAGGTCAAAGGCACCATAAGCTGCAATAGCTCTAATAGTCCACCTTGTTCCGCATTGTCTCATGTTACAAAAACAACAAAAACACCAAGCATAACTTTTACCACACTACAGTCAGTGGTCTGGGAATGTACCAAGAGTTTCAGTGATTCAGTCATCATTTTCCTCTTTAGCCATGTAGTGTATCAAGTCGAACATATTTTACGAAGGTAGAGTCATACTTGAAATACACCTTGTTACGTAACATCCCAACACAAATCAAAACACTAAAATTCCCAAATTGTGTGAACGAAAGACGAAACCTCGCAAAATAATCTAGGTCACCACAAGCGAAACGGTTATCTTGCTCATCCCCCCGTGCGAATGACCCCTAGAATGCCGAGAGTTGGCAAAAGGACAAGCATCCTCCCTACCCAATTCCCTAAGAATCCCTAAAGTTCTCAATAGTTGCAAAACACAAAAAATTTGCAAAATGTCAAAACTCAAAAATTTGACAAACTATAGTGCACACATCAAAAGGCACAAACAACAGTGATTTTGGTCACTCCATAACCCCAATCCCTTGCTCGAAAGAAAAACAAATCAAAATAAACAGTGATCTCATCACTACAATGAGCAAGTATCCCAATACAATTGAAGAAAAGAAGGGAGTTGACCTTGAATCCTTGGAACTCTCAAGCATTCTATAGGTCATAAGGCAAGCTTCAGTACCAATTTGGTTGATAGCCTATCGGTAATGTAAGTAAACCTCCCGCATGACGATATATCTGTCACATTAACTTGCGTACGGATCAATGTTTGCATGTGGATGAGCTAGCTTATGGCATCCCGGATTACACCGCAGATTAATCTTAGTACATACAACAAAGGAATTCAGTGGAGCTAATTAGGTGATCCTCAGACATGGGTTCGGTTGAAAGCCCACCTGGCACTGGCGGTATCCTAACAAATACCACTAAATGAACTCAATTGCACACACAGGGATGTTAAATAACTTGGTCAAAAATAGGTCCGATTCATACCTTGGTCAAAAAGTCTTGTAAGATAAAGTACAGTCATGGATGGTGAGTTAAAACTGACTGAATCTCAGAAAATCTTACATTCATTCCAAAACCATCTCACGCTACTTATCATCTTTATGATACCATCGAAAAATATAAAAAAAAAAACCATGTAAATAAAGAGCTTCTTAAACAATAATAGTACAATCATCACAAATGTCATTCATCCATTTCACCTCGCATATCACATAGACATCAAAAACATATACATTTATCATAACATCTGCATTCATCAAAATAAATAAACATGCATAACAAAAAAAATCACATCATCACATGTACAAAACCAAAAATAAAACCGGTATATATATATATATATCGTCAAAAATATGCCCGCAGGCTACAAAACCGGTCCTCAGACCCCGCAATCATATCCAAAAACCCAACCTAAGGCGTCGACCACCATGATCACGCAGGATCGGTGCGACGGGAACTACCCCCGTGGTGTGGGTCCTACGGGACCTGCAGGCGGCTACTGCTAGCCCCCGCATCATGCCTGCTACCACCCCCCTCATCTAACCGCCTGCGACGAGATGATGCTGACTGCTCAGTCAAACTATCCCTCGTCCATCGAGAAGATCTACTGATCGAGGGCTCAGGAAGCCGCCCGCCAAGGCGGATGACCTCCCTCTCCAAGTCTATCCGGTACAGACACCACTCTGCCTCTCGCCGATGATAGATAGACAATGCATCATCGCGCTGCGCCAAAACTCTATCCCGCTCTGCCAACTGAGCCCGTAGAAGATCCCTCTCTAGATCCTGCATCCGCAGCAGCTCTGTAAGTCATGCAACCTCAACGCCTACATCCGACCCCACCTCCTCTGTATCTGTCGGACGCATAGGACTCACGGGGACAGTAGCCTGCTCAGGCTCCCACTGCGCCTCCACATCCTGCATGTCCGGCCGCTCCGGAACACCCAGGCCCACATCCTCATCTCCCACATCCACCATATCTGCATCATCCAACGGCCCCCCCAATCACCCCCTGCTGCCTCAGCATCCTCCACTGCCGCCTCCGTGCCTCCCAGTGGCCCCTCTCCTCTCCAGCGCCGCAATACCCACCACGAGTCATACTCAGTGGTAGTACCGACGTCATCCACATCCGGGACCTCAATCACCGCATCCGACTCCTCGCCCAATGGCACGGTGACCGGTGGCTCCAGATCCCTCTCGTCTCCCCGACGTCGATAGCCTACGGGCTCACCAGGAAACCCCTGGCGCACCCCAAACTGTCGTGTAACCCGACGGTACGAAAAGAACTCATGCTCCGTCCCGTGCCGCCCAGTCAACCATCGCTCCCTCCGTACCCGTCGGAGCCACTCTCCAGCCTCAGGCCAGGCTGGACAGTCCCGATAGGGACGCCAAAACACCTCCCCTGGAGTGAGCCGAGAAAAGGCATCAATGTAGTGCTCAACGGCACCTGCCCATCGCCGACTCTGCCCCTGCTCCGCAGACCGTCGCCACAAAGCTGCATAACCAATCTCCTCATCCTCCATCACCGCCCGAGTCATCCACGGTAACCCGGTAGGCCTCTCAACAGCTATGTGCTGCCAACCCCAGCACTGCAACAAAAAACTGCAACTGACACCCTTCCGCTGTCGACAGCGGACCCCATACAGCTCCCCGTAGAGTTGTGCCAACAAAGTCTGTCCCCATCTCAGAATCAATGGTGCCTCTATCGAACACTCTGCCAACTGCCACACCAAATCCAGCAGGTTCCACGGGAACCTCGCGCCTGACGAATCAGGGAGAAGAATGTTAGAAATGAGGCCCATCAAGAATGCGTGCCTCACTCCTAACACCCCCTCTCCTTCCACCAGCCTAACCAAAATCCCGCCACCGGCAATCCACCTCGGCTGTCTCCACTGGGTCTGCTACACCCAGCTCCCCCCATGCCCAAAACATCTCGTAAGTATAGCAGTCCGCTGATCAAACGGAGATGTCCTAATAGGCAGACCATCTATCGGAATCCGAAGTAACCGATAGACGTCCTCAAGAGTCACAGTCATCTCCCTTGTCGGGAGATGGAAAGTATTGGTCCACGGATCCCAAAGCTTGATCAGGGCCGTCAGATAGGCCTGATCAGAAACCACAGGCTCCAGTCGAGCCACCTCTTGAGCCCAAGGGCATCAAGCCATTCCCAGTCATCATCGGTCAATGCCAACCGCGCCTCAGTAAATGCAGCGGGTACACGGTACCGGCTCCTAACAACCTGCAAAGCAAAAAAAAAAAAAAATAAGATCAAATTTTTAGTTCTAGGGTTTCTAAACTTAAATGTTAAACAAAAACATCACAAAAAAATATTAAAGTTTTGAAAAGCGTCAACACAAAAACAATGCATTAAATTAAAGCAAAATAAACTCTAGGGTCACTTACAGGTCTCGCCTCGGCTCCGCCGCTCGAACCAGTTTGTGCACTCATGATGGCAGAGAGAATTCCAGCAGCGCTTCGCTTCGCAATTACCTCCTCCTCCCGCAGCTCCAAAATCGCAAGAAAAAAATGACACAAATGAGCCCAAAATCAAGTTTTGGCCATTAAATAGGCCTTTTGCACTGGAATTCATCCTTGACTGGGATGAGCGCTCTGATCAGCGCTCGTCCCACCCAGGGATGAATTCTCTAGCTGGAATTCGTCCCACCTAGGGATGAATTCAGGCCAGCACAAAAAAATCAACAAAAATGACTAAAAATGCACTAAAAACAGACAATAAAATTGCCCGACAGGATTGCTACTGCACCTGACAACAAGGGCATACAAAATCGACATTGGAGTCACAAATTGTCACTATCATACTCCCTAAGAAGGCTACCATAGCCGGACCGCTCCACGGGAAGACGG
This sequence comes from Wollemia nobilis, assembly GCA_028583015.1. Lineage (NCBI taxonomy): Eukaryota > Viridiplantae > Streptophyta > Pinopsida > Araucariales > Araucariaceae > Wollemia > Wollemia nobilis. The sequence continues at coordinate 6,790,213 of JAQPPZ010016915.1, read as the reverse complement.
ATTTTAGACAATTTCATCCCCAAACGACATCACCAAAAGGGTCAAAGCCCACTCAAAAACAGTACAAAATTCAACAAAAATACAGAAAAACATTGCCAGACATAAGTGCTCTTGCACTTAACCTCTAGGCAAAGAAAATCGATGTCGAGGTCCAAATTATCGCTCTCCTACTTCCCCAAGAAGGCTACAATAGCCGGACCGCTCCACGGGAAGTTAGATTTTTGATGATTTCACCTCATTACGACATCACCAAAAGGGTTAACACCCACCAAAAACAGGTCCAAATGTTGGAAAAATTGCACACGCTTAACGGTAAACCCTTTAAAGGCACACCTTGCACAAGTCATCTTGGGTCAAGCGACTCGTCGCTTCTCTCACGAAGGTCATTCCCTCATCGATTCGTCGCTTGAGGGGGTAGTCACACTTAGTCACCAACCAACAATCACACACCCAATTAAGGAAAACGACATGCATTCAAAGAATCATTGACAAAGACAATCACGCTCCCGCTTGGGGCAGTAAACAAGCAACAATCAAATCAATCAAACACTTGGCATTTCGTGAATCATGAACACAAGGTTCCCCCGGAGGATAAAAATGCCCTTTGCACTTGTTCATGACCGATCAATGTCTAAGTTCAAGTCACACCTCAACAAAATAGGTTAATACTTGAAATCAAATTCCTTAGCTCGTCGAAGCAAGGATTCAAGAATGCATGCCCTTTCCATACTTGGGGCATCAAAAGTTGGTTAGGTTACCAAGAAACCCTAATCATTAGTGCTTTGGTTATCTATTTTTGCTCAAGCATCGCATCACCCGTAGCGCTTCCCAAAAAGGGGCATCTCGTAGACACCAAAACAGCACCAATCCGATTATGTGACTGCAAACACTGATCGCTTTGACAAACACAGCTCCCAGGGCAGCCCTCAGAGGTTAAAAAGTGGTCTTAACCACTTTCATAGCAATTTTGTAAGGTCAAGAAGCAATTTGGCACACTTGGACACTTTGCCCAGTATTCGTCTCACCCAGGGACGAATTCAAAATAGAATCCGTCCCACCCCAGGATGAATTCTGAATCCGTCCCTGGGTGGGACGAATTCTAAGCTTAACGGGCAAAAAGACAAATGGTGCCAAGTGGCAGCCCATAACAGTCAGTTAATGACTCTTGCCTTGCACGCGTGTGTAGGTGGACAGAGGGGCCGTTAGAAGACTGTCACAAAAGGCATTTATCAAAGCTCAAGTCAATGGAGGACTCCCCTCCCTCATGGGAAGACAAGACTGCCACATGGCGCCTATGACCAACACATGGCATTTGTGCTTCCCTCCCAAAAGAGACCCCTTGGGTCTATAAAAGGTGGGACTTTTCTCACCCAAAATAGACAGGTTGAAGGAGTTTTCAAGCAACGAAGTGCTGCCGAGTTGAAGACCCACTTGCATCCCTTTTGGTTCACCTTCCCACATCCACCAATCTCTTTTGCAAGGGAGGTTGTTGGGTGGCCTTTGGAAGCTCGAACCCGACCCAAATCCAACACATGGACACCCGAACCAACCAATTCGCCGACCCCCAATCCTAAGAGGTTTTGGGCCCATCCCCGGTGGATTGGCTCCAAAATCAAGTGCCAACGGTGGGAGGCCCACTTGGGCACCCCCGCACCTCCCAAGTCCTATTTTAAGTTTTAGAGCATTTTAGATTACTTTTCAGATTGCATTTTGTGTTATTAGGTTTGATTAACCCATAGCTGCAATTTTGTAACTTTTGGTCAGATTCTAGTATGTTTTGTGTTGCTTTGTTGTTTCGCTGACTTGCAGGTGTCGAGGTCAAATTCCCGAGGGTGGAGGCCAAATTGGGAGAATCCGACCATCTGGGTCATCCCAAAATGGCCCCAATTACATAACCCCCCTGTTTGCAGGTCTCGGGATCCGACATTGGAGCAGCAGCAGGTCGGTTTCTTCAACACAGAAGAATTCGTCCCACCCAGGGACGAATTGCAGTCAGAATTCGTCCTGCCAGGGACGAATTCCAGTTGAAGGTAGATTGGCCAGCTGTCTCAGTGGCAGTGGCCTTCTGGTAACTTTTCTTATCTTCTGTCAAGTTTTGAAGCCATTTGGACTCACTGTAATTACTGTTTCAGGCAAATGTTTACATGCATATTTCGTTAGTTTTAGAGAACAAACACTTTTCATTTGCGGCAGATGCTACTGACATCTTGGTTGTTTCTTTGTTCGCAGGAGAAGCAACGGAGGTTAAGAACTCATCGACATCAGCGACGACATCATCTTGGCCCGCCCATTGCAATCGTGGGCACGCGGAAGGAGGAAGACTAAGTCACACATTGTAACAATGACAAATTTAACGCTCCTAGCCCCTAAAAAGGGAGGAGACGTCTATGTAACCGAGGATAAGATATTTGAATAAAGAGGGCTGTGATTTCTTTACATCTTTTCTCTCCTTTCCAAATTGTCTCTTTCCTTTGTTTTGGTGCATAAGGTTAAAGCGTTACATTTCGTCTTACATTGCATAATTAGTGTTTCCTTTGCCCGGAATCTCGTGCTTTCATTTACCTCTTAGATTAAAAGGAAATAAAATTTTGAATTTAGTACTAAATTTCTTATACTTTTCTCTATAATGGGGATATTCATAACCTAATGTTCCAAGAGATAAATATTATTCTTTCTATTCAACTAAACCAATTCTTTTTCAATCGGGTCTTGAGATTTTAACTTGATAAACGTCTTGAGATTTTTATTAAGATTTTATGATATCTCCCACATTAGATAGTAAATACATTTTATCTTATCTTAAGTATAATTCATTAAGCGTATTTTCCATCCTCAGGGTAAAAGATCTTATGTTTTGCTTTTTTTTGATGGTAGATGAAGTGTCCTCTTTCACACAAAATCTTGCATGTTGTATCTATGGAGAAACTCTTAGTAATCATGTATTTTAAATAAATGGTCCTATCTTCCCCAACTTAGCCTCTCCTCCTTTCTTGAATTTCGTAAAAGTTGAAATTTCATAAAATTAATTTTTCAATAATACAAGCTGGCCCTTTCTTAACCAAATTACAACTTATTCTTTTGATCCATTATAACTAGCCCCACCTTCAATATGATAATTTAACTTATTAACCACCTTTGACGCCATACAATTATTCTCCCTACTAGTGTTTTCTCCTACAAAGTTTAAGCCCCGTAATTTTCTATAGTAATGGGTTACTTAGGTCTAAGAGAGAACACATTTGCAAAAAGGTAATATGTTTTTAAAGAAGCTTCAACCATTTTAAACAATAAGTACTTTGTTTGTTGGGTTAGTAAATTTATTAATTCCGAGCTAGTAAATACTTACCAAGTCGAGGTAGTGAAAAAATCCATATACATATTTATAACAAAAATAAAATAAAATATTTTTTAATATTTTAAAATTATAAAACGTTTTAAAATATTATTTATTTTATATATTTATCAGCCAAATAAAATTAAAACCTATAAACCTATCCTTATTTCTTTTCACGTGAGTTGACCCTGTGAGCGAGCCCAAAACTCAAGATAAATATTAACCACATAAAATTTCTATAGTAATAAATTTGTTTAAATACCAAGGACACATGAGTAACCTTCATCCCGTGAATATTAATATTACATTTTTTCTTGCACCATCCGTTGGATATTTATAATACAACCTTTATTCATTCAATACTATAGACGGTTATGGGCACTTACATTTGCATAATAATTTACATGAAAACTGACGAGGTACGAACTTCATGTCATGTTTTCATTCGATTACAGTTTTATAACCTTTACTAGTTACTATCCCGTGTCATAATCAACATAATTTTTAAAAGCGCTCATTATAGCAGCATAGATAGCCTGGAGATTCTATTTTACCGTATTCTCACAATAAAGACTTTATAAAAGCCAAATTTAAGATAGTTTTCTTTAGCTGATAGACAGCTTGGCCCTTTTCCCTTGCTCTAGAGTCGCTGGATCCCACACCCACGACCATTCTTTTATTTATGTGTCCACAGAAGCACCTTAAACACGAACTATTATTAACTTATCATCAGAGACCAGCCGTGCACTCAGTGGGCGGGACTGGAAACCTCGACCTGTCCTTGCAATAGTCATATATCATGTAATTCATCCTCACCCACCTGTATAGTCTCTCTTGAATGGGGCTCAATTGTTTGTAGGTCATCCCTTCCCACCAGTTGCTGGGATTGGACGCGCAGCTTGCATTACGCGGCACTTCACAGGATTCGATGGTGAAATCCTTGTAGTATGCAATGAAGGGAGCCTTGGTCCAGTCTATCTTTTCCAACCCTCCCCTGGTCGCCCAGTTGTCTGCATTCCACAGAGTAGAATAAATTCCCATGCTCTGGTTATTCGGGAATGGAACTCCTCTTGCTTCGTTGTTCTTGTACACTCTAATGGGAACCTTGTCCACTGAAAATCTGGAAGCACTCAGAAATTTAGAATATGACAAACATAGAACCACCCAAACCTTTAAAGATTTAAGTTAAGGGGATGAAACTATGAAAGGATCAGCTGCTTACATGATATGATTGTGGTTCCAGAGCATAGAGTATGTGTGAAAATCTAGAGAAGGGTCGAACCAGAGATTCACCCTCTGCTCTCGATCACCCTTTCCGTTGGAGTACACGTTTGTCTGGACTGTGTAAGGCTGGCCCGATCTGTTCCCCAGAAACTCGAAATCCAGTTCATCTCTGACTGTATCTGTGTTTGAATTCATCTGTAAAGATTGAAATACAGATCATGTAAACGTACATGCATTGCCCACCTACTATTCAAAAAAGTAAGAGAAACCTGTTCAGACCCCGCCATTGAATTATTCAATTGTGAAGCCTACTACTGAAATTGTTTTGGCGAAAAGAACGATCAAAACCCCACTTACACCCATTGGAGCATATCTTCCTGTCCTAATTACTCAAAAGCAAAACAAGCCCATAAATCCACTGTAGATCTGCTTTTCACATTGTTTAATTTACAAGTTACATAATTTATTCCATAATCGGTGTACATATTCTACTATTTCAACCACCAAATCGCAATTCAACATTGACCCACGTAAACTCATTGACCTATGGAACCTGTTGAGTAAAAAAATTGAAAAAATCCATTTGAACCATGTGGCACATCTTATTCAAATTACTCTATTGGAAACTACCACAAACCCTGTATCAATCCATCTCCAAAACATAATGTGCCCACTCTATAATCTATACAAAATCACATTGTCACAAACTTATTATCTATCTATATAGATGGGTTACTCGAACTCTGAATTACTGAACTGAAAATTCTGGCACAGACCTACCATAGAAAGGTAGAAACCCATTTACGTTTACCATCACTGGCTTAACCAAGTCCAGGTTTTTCAACATGACTGTTAGTAACAAACCGAGATTCATTTTGGTTTGTAAAAGATAAACATTCATCTAAGCAGCCAACCTAATCTTTTGGCCTAGGCATCTGCCCTAAGATATTTATATCAAGCTTTGAACAATAAGCCACAAATTTAGCCTATATAGCTTCGATGCTTTTCCAATGCACGCATTTTAAAAATGTAACAGAAATGAAAACCAAAAAATCTTATTTGTTGTTTGGATTTCAGTAATTAAGGTCTTACATAAAACGCAGTCACTGTTCCTGCAGAATCCCCTGGCACAAGTTTGATCTTCATGCTCACAAGCCCAAACATGTACTTGTACTTAGAGGCAAACCCCGCACCTGTGCATATGAAATGTAACATTGGAAATTTTATCAGACATTCTAGATACCAAATAATCACTAGCAATAGGCCTTTAATCTCAAACCTGGAAGTCAAGATTAGATTTCCATTAACACATAAGCAATTTAATCACCTGAAGTTTGATCCAAGATCAGCTCTACAGAGTTGTTATCCGCCATTCTTCTCACATGGTTCTCCGCCCACGTAACGTTAAAAGCCTTCGGAAACCATACTGGACGAGGTGCAACACAAGCCATGTAAATGCTGATAACAAGGAGGAAAATGGCTCTTCTAAAGCACTCGCCCGCCTTCTCCATTGTATTGTGTTATCTCGTGTTAGAGAGAATGAGGACGATAATACATATAGGAAGGAATGGACGTTGTGTCGGCCACTATGGGAACGTGTTGATGGGAGGGAAAGCTCGGCCACAAGATGGTATGGGTCCAATACTGGACACAACTCAATGATGTCAATTTTTTTTCGTGCAGCTCATCTTTCTAAGCAATAATTTCCCCATAGATGGGCAACGCCAACTCGTATCCGGAGCCATCTCTGCACTTTTGAAGTGTTACGTTAGGACAGCTGATGAAATTAATGACTGCTATAATTTCCATGGCTACCTTTCAATATTGGTACATGCACTGTCGTCTCCATAATGGAGCTCATGAGAGTCCGGAGCCACATTTTTCTAAGCCATTGTCTAGTGAGTTAAAACCTGTAATCAAGTTTGATCGCAATTGTCTGGTTTGACATAATATTGAGTTAAATTTTAATCTGAGACCAGAGGAGGAACAGACCTGCACTTGGTCGAAGAATCTGACGTCATGATGTACTAATTGCATCCATTAAGTGTTGTGTCGTCAAGCGAAAGATAGATGCGTTGGGCTAGCTAGCAACCATGCTTTATACGTTTCTTTTGTAAACTTCATATCTTCTAAATTTGTGGTGCATCTTGCAATACATCGAATTAAGATTTAAACGGTTGATGTTGCTTTCCTATTCATGTCTTTTTCTCAATATGTAGTGCCTTTCAAAAATTTGATATGTCATGATATGAGTTTTACCTAATATTAATAGTATATATTTTCATTTATTTGTTTTTGTTCCGTCCATTCATTTCTTAAGGATCAATCACTATCCAACTTCTTATATACCTTCAATACATCAAATAAAGGTTTATATTATTTATGTGATAGATTTTTATATGGGTTGGAACATAACTGGTTGAACCTATTATTATTTATGTTTAAAATAAATTAATTTTTTATTTTTAATGATCAACACAAATAAAAAATAAAATGGAGGTATATAACTTTTTAATTAAAGTTGTAGATTTATATAATAAAAAAATAAGAGTATAAATATTTATTGTCAATAAAATAGGATCCATATTTTTTATTTATGAGAAATTGATTTATACGAATGTTGACAACTACAACAAAATTTTATAATGAGGTAGACACCATTGCTAGTTTGAAACCAAAAGAGAAGGTAGACATAGGATTTATTCAATCTAATAAATTCTTAGAGGCCTTGTTCTATGCATGCATTTGGTTATGCAACTAATGATGAAGGCACTCCAACCTCTCTATTGCCATAGTCAGATATTGGATGTGTTATAAATTTGCATGTGAATATTAACAACTTCCAAAATGAATCATGAAAATAAGTTTGACATTAAGATTCTCCATGAAGGAGGTAAACTTGTAAAACTCTTGGTAATCTCATATTTTAAATTAATTTAAAAACAATCTATCTATTATATTCCTATAGGGGATTGAGCTCACCATATTTAAAGCTTCGAATGAGAGAAATTTTCTAGAAAATCTAAAAGTTGAGGAATATTAGGCCAAAATGAAACCAAATATTTTGAGCAATTGAGCAGTACTGAAATAGTTGTAGAATTATTTTCTTATTGGAACAAAAGGCACAAGCGAGGGGTAACAAATTATAGGGTTGGGGTTAGCAGAAGTGGTAAGCTTAAAATGTAAAAGCCTCCATCCTAGGACCTGGATTTTGGATTTAGCTTTAGATTTATAATTTTTTATAGTAAGATGTATCCATTCATATTTTGAGAAGGATCTCTCCCACTTAGCATTAAGTATATAAGCTAAGGGACAAGGTGTAAGTAGTTGAGGGTAAACAAATTTGTCCTTATGGATTTATAGACAAGCACTATTAGGCGATATTTAGTACCTTAGAATATATGATGTTGAAGTGTCTAATTTGATAGTAACATAATCTAGAATAAGGGATTAAATACATTCAAAAGGTATGCATATATAGGTTGGAATATTATGCATAATTTTAATTATTTTCCATGATATTTATGAGAAAGTAGAATGGTATGATAAGGACATGAGCGAGATGAGGAGTGCAAATGAGATTTTGATTTCTCAAGCTAGCAGGAACCAGGGTTTCGACGAACAAGAAGATGGAACCGTATTGATTAAGCTAGGCACCGAGATCAAGGATGGAACAGGTCGTAAGGAATGCGGATCTAGGATTTTAGAGGATGAATCTGACAATATCTAGAGGAAGGAACTCCCAAAAAAATATCATGAGGAAATAGGGAATGAGCGACGAGTTTTCCCTAATGGCATAGCATCCGAGACTATTTCCTTTGCCAAAATAGTTAGTAGAGGCCCTAAAACCCCTCCAGTTCCCAAGCATACTTTTATATCCTATGGATTTGATCTGATTATTTTAGAGGAGATTATGGCTAACTACATATCCATAGAATATTTCTCCCTTGTTGGAAAATTTTTTGGAGGGAGACCCGTTATAGAAGCTATTCGACGTTGGGTGACCACTAAATGGAAAATGCAAGGATGTTTGGAAATTATTTCCATGTCTAAAGGTTTATTTTTGATTTGTCTTAAAAAACAAGAGGATGCAAATCGTATCCTATCTAGTGGTCCTTGGTTCTTTTGGAGGAGAAGTCTCTTCCTTCGTAAATGGGGAGAATATTTTGACCCAGAAAGCCAAAACATAAACTTTGTTCCAATTTGGATCAAGCTCCCCAAATTTTTGCTCATGTTTTAGCACGAGGATTTTATCCATGGGATTTCCAAAACCATTGGAGAATTGGTCACCATAGATCCGATGAAAAAATCTAGATCAAGATTTACACAGGCTCGTATATGTGTTAACATGAATCTAGAATTTTAGCTTTCGACTCATGCAAATTTAATCTATGGATCTTACCAAAAAATTCATGTTATGGAATATGGGAAGAACCCTACTTTTTGTTCTGATTGTAACATCTAGGGTCACCTTTGAAATCAATTCCCCAATCTACGCCCTAGCCAGAATACCCTAAAAGGGCAAATATCACATGAGCAAAGACTTCTAGTAGCATTCTCATTTTTTAGAATCCAAGAACCAGGACAACTATATTTTCAAGGGTGGGCAACACCATGAATCTAAGGAAAAGCAACTGACCGACATAAATAAAAACGTAAGTTCTTATTATGCTTTGGCTAATAATTTTATTATTTTAAATGAATCAAATATTGTTTTTGATGGAAATCAAGATGAATACCCTAGCCTGGATATTTTTTATCCAAATTCTACTGCCCCTGTCAGTGACACTTATTTTTATCCAACAAATCCCTCTGCCAATGATGTGATTGAATCTCTCCATCCTCCCAATCCCCCGCCTCCACCTCCACTTTCTTCTTCTCCTCCGCCATCTAATCCTCTTTCACCCTACAAGACCTTCTCACCATCCTCCAATCCTTGGATCTGATAAGGTTGTTAATCTAGAAGGGGAGTGCAGGATCCTTGAAGCTTGGAGTCCTAAGCATACTAGAAGTTATAAGAAATATCAAATAGATAGTGGTAGTGACAAAAATGGGAAGACCCTTTGTAGTTGAACAAAGAAAAATAGATATAGAAGAAGAGATAGCTATTGGCATTCAATGAACCCTATTTCTAGATATCATGGAATCCAATTAAGATGAACTGAATAGAATCAAACCTCCTCTATAGCAAACTAAAGGAGAGATAAAACCTGGTAAATATTTCAAATAAAATTTCTCTCATGGAATACGAGAGGGATTAATGGGACAATAAATCAAATAAATGCTATCTCATTAAGAAATAAGATTAGATTAACTATTTTTATTATTCAAAATTAAAATTGGGTGCACAATCTTCTCCCCATGTTGCTAAAATTATTTGAAATAGTGTGAATTTTCTTTCAGCTCTTTAGTTGGATCGTCTGGTGGTCTCGTATGTCTATGGGATCCTACCAAAGTGGAGGGAAGGGTGATTTCTACTCAAGGTTGGATTTCTAATATTTTGTTCCATGATCTGATTTATAAATGGTCCTGGGTCTTGACAAATATTTATGTACAAAATAGTTCTCAAGATAGGCTAAGTTTATAGAATATTCTCATCCAAATGAGGATAACCTTTTCTAATATTCCATGGATTCTCATAGGATATTTTAATTCTCCTATCTACCCCTCAGATAAGAGATGAGGAAATGATATCAATCCTAGATCCACTGAAGACTTTTCTAATTTTATGAGCACTAATGATTTGATGGATGTACAATTGAAATAGTATCAGTTTACATTGAGTAACAGAATATTTGGAGCACATATTATTCAGGAGAGACTTGAAAAATTCTTCCTATCCCAGGAAGCTCTGCAGATGTTTGGTGACGCCACTTTCCAAGCTCTTCCTAAAATTGGTTATGATCATAGCCCTCTAATTTTTGAATCATCCAATAGACCTTCCTTCAAAATTCTCTCCAGGTTTGAAGCAATGTGGACTCAACACCTAGATTTAAGGGTGCGTGTTTGTGAATGGTGGAAAGAAACATTTCTTGGATCTCATGTCAGGCAATTTTCTCAAAAATTACACTCTATAAAAAACAAGCTAAAAATTTTGAATAGGGAGGTTTTTGAAAACATATTTTAAAATAAATAAAATATAAGGGATAAATTACAGATGATAAAAATTCAATTTTAGCAAGGACAGGAGGATTCTCATTCGATACATGAGGAAAAATTGCTTCTTTAAAAATACCATAACATTCTAAAAAAAGAGGATATTTTTTGGCATTAGAAATATAGGTACTTATGACTAAAATATTGGGATTTGAACACTAAATTCTTTCACATTTAAACCTTCAAGCATAGAGGATAAAATAAGATCAAGGTTCTGGCAAAGAGTTATGGGTCTTACACTGCTAACATCTAAAAAATTAGGGATGAGTTTGCTCATAATTTTGAATATTTTTTGGGATTCCAGCCTATTGAATCCTCCCAAGTAATGGATTCCATCCTTAGGCAAATTTTGAGAATTGTTACTGATGAAATGAATGCAAATATCCTAAAACTCTTTAGTGATGAGGAAATCCATAAAGCTCTTTTTTCCATGCAACCAGATAAAGCTCTTGTCCTGATGAGTTTTCCTCTCATTTTTTCCAAACTTTTTTGGAAAGTATATGTCTTGACCTTTACCTAGACATTATAGAGATGCATAATTCCATATTTATTCCCATATATTTAAATTTTACTTTCCTAGCCCTTATCCCTAAAAGCCCTACTAGGAATATTTTGTCTTGTTACCATCCTATAAGCATTTACAATGTGGTATACAAGATTCTTACCAAATCTATGGCCACCAGACTTAAATATTTCCTTCCAGACATCACAAAATTGTATCAAGGCAACTCTATTAAAGGTTGAAATATTATTGATGGTGTGATAACTATTCATGAGCTAATCCACTCTACCAATAAATCTAAAAAAAGTGCTTTCTTCTTGAAGCTGGATATGAAAAAAGCCTTTGATAGGGTCAATAGATAATTTCTATCTAAATTCCTTCTAAAGTTTATATTTCATAGTGATTGGACTCATCTCATTATGAAATGTGTTTCCTCTTCTTGGTTTTCCATCCTAGTGAATGGCTCCACAACTGGGTACTTCCCAAGTACTAGAGGATTAAGATAAGAGGATCCCTTACCCCCATCCTCTTCATAATTCTAGTTTAATATCTTGGAAGAACTATAAAGTCAGCCTATTCTATAGGGTTAATTTTTGACATAAAAGTTGCTTCCAACATAATACCTACCACCCACCAATAATTTATTAATGACACTTTTCTAGATACCATAACTTCCATCCCATAATACCGTACTATCATAACTATTCTTAACCTCTTTGAAGATGTAGCTGGGAAAAAAATAAATTATTCCAAGAGCAAAATACTTTTTCTTAATACTCCTATATCATGCCAAACTTCTATTTCTAATATCCTAGAATGTTCCATTGCTAATCTTCCCACTATCTTGGATTATCCATGTTTGTGGGTCATCCAAAATATGCAATGTGGAATAATGTCATTGAGAAGATTCAAAATAAATTAGGAGGTTGGAAAGGTTTTTTGCTTTCTCTTGCAGGAAAAGTCACGATGGTCATGTTAGTTCTTCAGAGCATTCCTATTTTTTTTCTATTTTCAAAGTGCCTGCAATAGTTGGATCTAAAATAGAAAAAGTTCAAAAGTTCTTCCTATGGACATGAACTAATAATAAAAAAAAAGTTCACTTTGTTTCTTGGGATAATTTTTGCTCCCCAAAAGATAAAGGGGGTCTTGGTTTTCAAAGAATTCACAAGACGAATCATACCATTTTGGTAAAATAGGCATGGAAGATATTTACCTATGAGAACTTGGAACATATATTTGTTGTAAGGGAGAAATATCTACAAAACCATTCCTATATGAATGAGGAAGCTCCTCAATATGGAACCCATTTCTTGAATTCTATCCTTCAAATAAGACCATTGCTCAGTAGATGTGTAAGATGACAGTTTAATGATGGGAAGACAATAAATTTTTGGCATGATCATTGGGTCAAGGATGAGGCTTTTATAAATTATCATAACATTGCTATCCTAAAACCCTTAACAGATGCAAATATAGGACCAAAAGTTGTTGACTTCATCATCCAAACCCAAGGGCATCCCATGTAGAAATAACTAAGTTTAAATTCGGATGATGAATTAATTTCCCAAGCTGTTAAGGCCATACAGTCCATCCTTAGATCAAGTTTTATCCTAGCTTCCCAGGAAAAAGATACATATTTATGGAAATGTAGTGAGGATGGCAACTTATAAGTCAAAACAACCCATGGATTATACGATAATTATGATTCTCAAGATGAGCAAGTGACATATTTGATCTTTAAATGCATTTGGCTCAAAAATATTATCCCCAAAGTTGTTCACTTCTCTTGGTTGTTTGTTAAGAACAAAATTTTAACTACTGATAATTTTATTAAGCATGGACTTATGTTACCCAAAATATGTTATTTATGCTACCAATCTTTGGAATTGGTGCAACATATTATGGTCGACTTTCAATTTACTTATGATGTTTTTACAGTGCTTTTAAGTACATTCAAATTTTAATGGGAATGGACCCATACTATTTTTGATATGTTTACCTATTTTCCTCCTGTGTTTCACCACCCTAGATTAAATTTTATATGGAAAGCTTCCCTCCATCATATCTTATGGTAGATTTGGTTAGAGTAAAATAACAGAGTGTTCAATAATAAGACCAGGGATCTAGTGATGGTAATCAACAGAGCAGTGAGGGTCAATGCCTAGAACACCAACTTAATTTAGTGTGAAAAACTCCTTGATCTAGGTTTAGAAATGATTTCATTTAAATTTATCAATATTTCCACCGAAATTTCTAAGAAACCAGTTCACATCAATGGCAGGATCAATACTAAGTAGAAACTTCCACCATTGGGTTGGCTAAAAGAAAATTTTTGTGGTTCATCAAAAATCAATCATGGGGATGCTAGAGATGGTGGTATAATCCAAGATCATAGTGGAAATATCATAAATACCTTAATTGAAAATTTGGGATTCAATCAAATAATTATGTTGAGGCTCATACCTTGTGGAGGTGTCTTGTTCTGTGCAAATATTTTTCTAACCCAATCAAATTTGAAGGTGATTACCTTGTTGTGGTTAATCATGTAAAAGGTTCCTCAAAACCAAGTTGGAATATTTAAAATGTTATTAAGGAAATTCAAGCCATTCTCAGGTAGCTTCCCTTTAGTATAGTTCAACATGTATTTCATGAATCCAACATAGCTGCTGACACTTTGGCTAATTTTGCAGCAAACCAATATGATTGTATTATTTGAGAAGACTGCTTTCTGGAGGATTTAATCAGTATTGTTAGTAATAAAATGAGAAGGTTTCTTAATAATCATAGTATTTCCAGTAAAGGTATTTTTTTAGTTCCATAAGATGTTTTGTCAACACTGATGTCTTTCCTTTCAAGTGGTTTTTCAACACTATTGTCAGTTCCAAAAAAGGTGTTCTTTTTATTGCTATAAGATGTTTTGTAAATACCATGTTCTTTTGGATTTGGTGTTTTTTCAACACCATTCCTTGTCAGTTTCAAGATTCTACATGTTTCCTTTCAAATTGTAGGCTTTTTCAAAATTGTGGTTTTCATAACAAGGCTACTGAGGGATTCAAATTGAATGATGGAATGGTTCATGTTAGAGGGATTCAAATTGATTTTGTGGATGCAAATAAAAATATTACTAGTTGTGTTTTTTAAGCCTTTCACTCCAAAATCTTCAACCATTTATTGGGGATGGTTGAACAACTCATGGCAGTAGCCACTATGATCAAGGAATTTGGGGTCATCTTCTCTCTTAATTTCAAGTAATTGCAAGATCTTCCAACATCACTAAATGATCTTCTCACTCATCAACATAATAATGCTACTGAAGATGGTGATAAGCATAGTAGTCCTGGATTATGGGTTAGTGGGATTTTTAAGTTTAGTTTTTGTTACTGAACCTTCTCTATTTTTTCAAGTATATCTCTGGTTTCTTTTTTTTTATCAAAAAGGGTTATTGGAATCTTCTATTTTGGTTTTTTGTGGTCCCATAGAACTAGCAAAACTCTTCCCTATGTCTATGGGGGTTCTATTTTTTTCTTCGCTGCTAGATAATAGCCTTATGTATATAAGGATTGGGACCCTTCAACCTAACAACATTAATAAATTTTATTACCTACCAAAAAAAGAGAAAGTAGAATGGTCCCAAGAGTCCACAATTTTACATATCTTTTGAAAGAAAGATAGAACTATTCAATTAGGATGCAAGGCTAAAGTATTTTTAAAATGTAGTGTTTCTCAATTCCACTAGATACTATATTTTCTAATATTGAGACCATATATTAGAGTGCCACACTTAAATGAATGTGTAGGAGCTATTTCTATCTAATTAGATCAATTTCTAACCAAAGGTAAGGAACCTTGGAATTAAGCTAATTTGGCATTTAATAATTTATACTCCTATGGAGTATTGTGTAATTTTCCCTTGTGAGAAGCCAAGGAGATTTTATTACATAGGTGGACCTTCTAAAGCTCTTCACATTTAAGTATCCTATAAACCCACTTGGTGATCCAAAACATGGAAGTCTAAGTTAATAAATATTAATACAACGTATAATTTAAAAATTAAAATAGTATCACAAATCAACACACAAAAATACAAACCAAAATAATATAATGATTTCATTGTTTAGAAAAAGAGTACAATGCACACAATATCTAAGAAGATATATGAGGTTATAACATTGCAACGATTATTGATATATTTTGTTTTTAGGGATGCATATCTCCTCACATAATATTTTGTGTGTTCAAAATTTATCATATTGAATATGGAAGGTCACCCATATGGAAATGTGGTGGTTCACCTTGCATGAGTTAGAATTTCACTTATATGAAAATATGGTGGCTCAAATTCCATGTTTTACAAAATGCATATAAAATCAAGATTACATATATATGAATTTTTGTTTAATATTTTTTATTTTACTAATATGTCTACATAGCTAGAGATGCATTTTGGATGTAAATATCAAGAAATAGAATGAGTATTTTTTCCTTGTAATTGGTTTTCATATGGATTTTCAATCTAAATATCCATTTCTTCCTCTAAACTTTTCAATGGACTTTGAACAAATCAAAGGAGACTCTTGAGCATATTGATATGACCCTGATGGTGTGGATAATATTAAAAAAAAAAAATTGACCTAAATGCATTCCCTAGAATCGTCACATCCTAGGTCATTTATCTCCATTAAAAAAAAAGGTCCCCATCATGTCAAAATTTGACATCAAGTACAAAATCGTCTTTTTACCTCCTTTTTTATGAGTCATTCTTCTTAGTGATAAAATTGTCCTACCTTTACCACTATATATATCTGAATGGACTAGTGTATGTGATCTTATGCTTATGGTTTATAGAATTTTGTAGAGATTTATTATAACCATGTTGAATGTAGGGGAATCTCTCATCCCATGTGTGTGGATGCTTGAAATTGTACATTAAAAAAATACAATAAGTTGGCTGATAACTTTTTTGTTACCATCAATTTGAGAATTAAATATTTTGGATATAGTTAGATTGGTGACCATCATAGTCATAAGGTGGACCAAAAAATATAGCAAATTATTCTATTCTTATAAGAGGCAATAGACTTTTATAAGCCAAATCTGAGTCACATATCACTAAAATAGATCTTATTAGTCTCCCAAACTAAAATGGATTTCACATAAGAAATTGGATAACCATTTTTAAAGAATTATGAACATTCTACAAAAATACAATCATTACCATTATTAAATGTAATTAAATCTCAAATAAAATCTATGGATATAGATTTCTAAGCCTTGGATGATATTGGAAATGGTGTATATAGTTATTGCTTCTTGTTGGTTGGTTTAGTAATAGCATAAATAGTATAACCGACGTACAGGGCTGAGCAATCTCCTCCCAACCATGACCACTCGTAAAGTTGAGATCTATACTTTATCAATAGGTAATTTAACACAAAGCCACCACACACCCACCCCCTCGCACACTCGTCCACACCGTAAATAGTATATGACTTGATGTACCTCTTCATATTATTCCTTATTTTTAGCCAATAGAAGTACTTTTAAAGAACTACCAATATTTTTTGTACAATAAACTAACTTGCTAATTTATTAAAGTGTGCTTTCAAAATATACCTTGATAACTTACTAGTTAGTACATATATATGTCCCCTATAATAAAGGAGGTTATCTTAAACATAAAAACTAGGAATATGCTTACCTAGATAAAGGGCTTGGTATGTATATGCAAAATCAGAATTCAATTCATATAAGGTGGATAAATTGTAAGTATCATATCCAGAATGATTATGAGTGCTATTATTAGAGGTCAAATTAAATAATTTGCAACCAAATTGGAACTCCATTTATTATGTTTTATGATCAAATAGAACTATTGTAGATATATGATCTACATTTGATGCTTTCATTCCTTAGATTATTTTACGTTGGAATGAAATCCAAGGGTCCATGATTCATATGGATGACGAGTTATTTCCATAAGATCTACTACTTCTATTGTTACATGATTGGATAATGAGATAGAGCTCTTTGTCATGTGTAGTATATTTTTGAACTATTTCATCGAGTGTTTCACTTTTATAGGCAATCAGATACCCAAATTTTATGAGGATAAATCCTAATACGTACTTTGATGCATCTATAACTATCTTAAAAGGTTGTTGTAGATCAAGTAGGAAAATTTTAGGAGCTAAAAAAAGTTCTTTAACTTCTAAAATTCTCTCCCCAATGAAGCTTAGATTTAATACCTCCTTTGGTTACTTGGTATAGTGGCCAAGTAATATAGGGAATACCAATACAAATATTTGATAGAAATTGGAAATATCTAAAAATATGTGAAGTTTTATTAGTATTTTAGGTAGGCCAATATTTAGTTACTCTAATATTATTAGGATTAATATGGACTGCTTTATCCACAATATAATTAAGGTACTAAATATTTATCATTATAAATAATCACTTCTCCAAATTAGAATATAGTTTATTCCAGCAAATAGTTTAAAGTACCTATCAATCATGTTGTAGATGCTCCTCCCATTTCTTACTATAGATGATAAATATCATCTAAGTACAATTCCATAAATTAGTGTATGTAGGGACATAGGATGCCATCCATCATCCTCATGGACGTGGAAAGTGCATTGGTGATGCTACAAGGTATAACTATCCACTCAAATAAATTATTATTCAATTTGAATATACTCTCATATGTAAGTGGTATCAGTTGGTATTTTATGATAACTATATTTGAGATTATCTTTAGTGAAGAACATTGCACAATGGATTTGGCCCAACAAGAAATCTATTTAAAGGAGTGGGTAGTGGTTCTACACAACATAGAGTTTCCATATTCAATATTTCTTTGGAAATAATACAATTAGACTATCATATGGTGAAGCACTTGGTTTGATGTGCTCCCTCTAATTCAATGTTTGGATCTACCTCATGATTTCATCATTTTTTAAGGACTGATCTATGATAAAATTATGCATTAGAAAAGGATAACTAGGGATTAAATCAATGGAATGTTTTACATTCTAATTAAGTAGAAATTCATTTGGTGTTTGGAAAAAGTAATTATATTATTCTCTAACCCAATACATTTGCTTTTATATGCAAATTCTATGGTAGATGTAGTAGCATTCCTCTTGCTTTGTTTCTTAATTATCAATAGAAATAACTTTCTAATTTTGGCTATCATATTCCTACATCCTTGTTTAAATTGAGTAAGGATAAAGAGGTAGGAGAAGATACATTTGGCATCTTGAGGCATTGAAATTTGATACTAATGATAACACTTTATGTCCTAGACTCATACAACTTATACCTATTCCACATGAATGGTTGACCCAAAACTACATCATAAACACGTAAGGGCACATTATCATAATTTTTTTTCATATTTTAGGGTTTGATGGGATAAAAGAGGAGATATTAGTGTATGAACCAAATGTATCTTCCCTATTTTTACCATACAATGTTATGTTTATAGGGGAGTGCTATGATGAATATATTCAAATCCTTCATTATTTCAATAGAAATAAAATTCCTTGAACTCAACCTATCAACAATGAAATGTAGTGACTTACCCTTGATCCACATTTGTGAGTGAAAAATGTATTCCTCCCCTATGAATCATTCAGTGTAGATTGTATGGTATCAATGATCACATTTGATTTATATTTCATAATATAGTTTCATCTATCCTCAACTTCTATATGTGGAGGTGGTAGTGTAGTGGATGAAGAGAGTTGTAACTTATCATACAATGACTAGTATTTACCTTTGGGGGATTATATTTTAGGAGCATTTTCTCTACTTCTTATTTGGATTTTGGGATAGTTATTTTTGTATTGATTCTTTTGAGAGTCACTCTCACCATTATTTTGCTAGTACTCAATATTTTTTTTTCTTTATTTGCTCCTCATCCTTTTTATAGTTTTATTTTTGTGCTCCCACTCTAAGTTGACAATAAGTTTGTATACCTCTCCCAATGTCTTGAATTAAAAGAGGGTCATGTATTCTTGAATGTATTTTTGTGGAACACTATGGTACTTGAGGAGTACATGCCTTTTAGTTTATTGAATACCTAGGTTTGCTACCATGTAATAAAAAATATCAATATAATATTTAACAAACTAGTTTTTACCTTGACACCATTTCTGCCATCACATGTATTGGTCTTCATAGGCTTCCATGGGATAATATTATTTCCTTATAGCCTCCATGAAATAATCCCATGTGAACAATACTTTACCTAACCTTGTTACAAAATGCTTACCACCAATTTCTAATAGGTAATTGAATTTTTATGAGAGCAAAGTAATTTTTCACTATCAATGAATTATTTACAAATAAATTTGAAGATAACTCATCCAACTAATTTTCTAGGGCATAAAATTAATTATTCCTTTAAATTAATGCATATCGAAAGTCACCTAAACATTAAAAGGTGTCAAAACATTGGATGGTTCTAGGGTACTGAGAGGTCATCTCAAGTAGGTTACAATATTTGCAATAGAAAAAAATTGAGAAAATTGATCCATAATATTTGTTATAAATTCAACTATATTTTCTATAGGATCAATATAAAATATTCACACAAACACATACATTCTATATTACACTTGTTAAATAATTTTATTGACAAATATTCAACACAAACAATGCAAATACATTATATATGCAAGGTTTGTTCTCATTGTATTACAATATTATTGCTACACTAATTACATTGCTTTACCATAAATGTATACACACATGGATATGATACTCTTCACATTCACAATCCCTGACCTTTCTACTTACACAAACTTTATATATTCTCACACACATGATAGATATGACACTTTATATTTCTCAAAGGAGAAATATAACATAATAACAAGTTTATTATTGATTCCACATATCGACATAAGGATAAAGGTTTTAATGATTGCACATACTAAATGATAAAATCTTACATGAAACCTCACTTACATAACTCTTCGCTTATATATC